>JARQOC010000001.1:511246696-511365478 GCA_033576535.1 Allobates femoralis
AAATGCCGCAGATGCAGGTTTTTGTCCGCATCTGCCTCATGTTGGAAAAAACGCCTATTTGAAAGGGGTCTAACATGGTGAATTTGAATGTGAAAAGATTTGATCATCTTTTCTCAGTTTCCTTTTGTACTTTTCGCTATAAAACAACCCTTTATTAATGACAGGAATTTCTTCTCCATCACTTATATTGTAAAGGTAATGAAACACAAGTGGACGTGATCTTCACAGTAACAGTTGTGACATTTTGTTCCGATAATACAACATAAAATGTAAACATTGTATAGACTCCCACCCCCAATGCAATTTTTATAAAATTCCTAGAGACATAAGAGTGTCAATATTTTTTTCTCATTCATTTATTATCAGTACCTCTCCTCACCTATTTGCATATGACTATGACCATTTTACAGGCTTTTTTTATGTTCTACAAGCCCTTGGACATGGCTATTTTGCCTAATGTCACACTTATAATATGACACGGCCTAATAGTAATATGTCCATAAATGTAGAGGTCATTAGGGTAACCATTAGAAAAGAAATAAAAAAAAATAGGGCCTGCACACCTTTAGTATTAAATTAATGTACAGGTGCAGAACTACAAGGACAACCTTATCATCAACCTTTACAGACAGTGGTGTGGGTATTACAGTAGTAATATACACATGAATGAGAGGACCAATGGTTTATAGCACATATTGCTCAAAGCATTAATGATATCCGCCAGCTTGCTTTTTTTTCCGGTGCAAATAAAGTAAAGAAAATGTGAATTACCATCACAAATATAATATTGCTATTACTTGTTGGTCTGATTCTGATACTCCTTTGCCTATTGTAAGCCATTTTGATGCTGGATACGCATGTGCAGTTTGATTAATGTCTGGATACAGCTCATGTGCAGTAAGCTATGGTGTCTTGTATGTTCTGAGACCTTCCTATCATAGTCACCTTTAACATTTTCAAAAACTTGTGAAATATTGTTTGCACTATAAGGTGCACTTTTTTGAGAGGGAGATATGGGATGTGTTTTATAGTCTGGCTATATCTGGCTTACTACGGTGGAGTGGGTCAATGGAGGCAGGATCAGTATTGCCACTGGTGAAGGCAGGTGGCTGGTGTGGACACATGTGCCTGCTTCCAAATAAAGTGACTATTCACTGTTCCCCATGCCCATAATCCCACCTACGTCTTGACACTACAGCGGCAAGTTATCATGTCTGTCCGCTATAAAAGAAATTGAATATTCACTGCTTCTCACACCCATAATCCCTGGCAGGGAGAGCAGTTAGAATTCATTTTGGATTAGCCGGCAGCTGATGTCGGCATGTGGTTTGAGAATGCATGGCAGTGATGTCATGGAATAACACATTTAAAGGGAACCTGTCACCTAATCTATGGCCTCTAAATTATCACTACCTGCCCTACATACCCTAACTAGCTCCCTAACCATCCCTGCCTGTCCTAATAGGGCTTTATATAAGGTGAATAAAACACTTTATAAACTTACAGTATTTTCGTCTGTGGGGCGTTCTTGTCTGCAAGGCGGTGTCCCCAGAGCCGCGCTCCCCCCGCCTCGCACCCTTCCTCACGCCCTAATGGGCGGCATTATCCATTTGAAGAGCGGGGGAGCCCATTCAAATCTTCCCGCCCCGCTCTTCATGACGCGAGGCCGGCGACCGCATCATTTCCGGCCCGTGCATGCGCAGTGCGGCTGGAGAAGCCGACGCTGGGACGCAGCGTCGCTAGGCAACGACCGGGAGCGTCTTCGGAAGGTGAGTATCGGCGGCCCCCTCCCTCCCAAAACTGCACATTTATATGTGTGTGTAATCCACATGTATATATGGAGTACACACACATAATATATATATATATATTAACTTTGATCAGGCATAGTTCATATGTATGTATATATAGATGCACATATATATATAGTTAGATTATATATATATACTCTAACTATATATATATATATATATATATATATATATATACACATATATATCTGTGTATATATAGTTAGAGTATATATATATTTGCATATATTTATTTGTGGTATATATATATATATATATATATATATATGTATACACATAATTATATGCAAAAATATATATACTCTAACTATATATACACAGATATATATGTGTATATATAGTTAGAGTGTATGTATATCTACTCTATAATTGCCGTAGGCATTTTCGTGTCGGACCCCGAAAACGCCGTGGCTATGTCACGCTGTGACGTCACCATGTGCGAGCAATGGCCGCGAAGCGGCCATTGCGAGTCGCTGGCCGAAAATAGAACCAGAGGCTCGGCTACAAAGTTAGCGATTTACCGCTCAGGCAGCGACTCGCAATGGTCGCGGCCATTGCGAGTCGCTGCCTGAGCGGTAAATCGCTAACTTTGTGGCCGAGCCTCTGGTTCCATTTTCGGCCAGCGACTCGCAATGGCCGCGAAGCGGCCATAGCGAGCACTCAGCCCCAATAAGTATTGAACACCCCCCAAAAAGTATTGAACACACCCCAATAAGTATAGAACGCGTCACAATAAGTATTGAACGCGCCCCAAAAAGTATTGAACGCGTCCCAATAAGTATTGAACACACCCCAATAAGTATTGAACGCGCCCCAAAAAGTATTGAACGCACCCCAATAAGTATTGAACGCGCCCCAATAAGTATTGAACGCGACCCAAAAAGTATTGAACGCACCCCAAAAAGTATTGAACGCGTCCCAATAAGTATTGAACACACCCCAATAAGTATTGAACGCGCCCCAAAAAGTATTGAACGCACCCCAATAAGTATTGAACACCCCCCAAAAAGTATTGAACACACCCCAATAAGTATTGAACGCGTCCCAATAAGTATTGAACACACCCAATAAGTATTGAACGCGCCCCAAAAAGTATTGAACGCGCCCCAAAAAGTATTGAACGCGTCCCAATAAGTATTGAACACACCCCAATAAGTATTGAACGCGCCCCAAAAAGTATTGAACGCACCCCAATAAGTATTGAACACCCCCCAAAAAGTATTGAACACACCCCAATAAGTATTGAACACCCCCCAAAAAGTATTGAACGCACCCCAATAAGTATTGAACGCGCCCCAAAAAGTATTGAACGCGCCCCAAAAAGTATTGAACGCGTCCCAATAAGTATTGAACACACCCCAATAAGTATTGAACGCGCCCCAAAAAGTATTGAACGCACCCCAATAAGTATTGAACACCCCCAAAAAAGTATTGAACACACCCCAATAAGTATTGAACGCATCACAATAAGTATTGAACGCGCCACAAAAAGTATTGAACGCACCCCAAAAAGTATTGAACGCGCCCCAAAAAGTATTGCACCCCCAAAAAAAGTATTGGACCCCCCAAAAAAAGTATTGGACCCCCCCCCAAAAAGTATTGGACCCCTCAAAAAAGTATTGGACCCCCCAAAAAAGTATTGGACCCCCTAAAAAAAGTATTGGACTCCCCCAAAAAGTAGCTATAACTACTATAATCAAATTAATGCACGTTCTAGAATCCCGATGCATTTGCATCGGGCTCACAGCTAGTATATATATATATACACACACACACATAAATATATATAAAATCTAACTCTATATATATATATATATATATATATATATATATATATACACAAACATATATATATGTGTATATATAGTTAGAGTATATATATATATTTGCATATATAAATATGCGCATATATATATATATATATATATACAAATATATATATATATGTGTGTGTGTGCATACATATATATTTTATATATACACACACATATATATATGCACACACACACATATGTATATATATATAATCTAACTATGCATCTATATGTGTGTATATATATAGTTAGATTATATATATATATTTGCAGATATATGTATGTGTGCATATATATTTATATATATAGTTACTCTATGTGGGTCACGCTGTGAAGTGGGAAGTTTCACATGAGGTCAGAGAAACACATTGCTTTATCTGACCTCAGGTGACACAGACCAGGAACTCGCCCCTTCACTGCACGAGCCTTCAAGTATAAATTTTCAGGAATCTTCACTAACGGACGGACATCTAACAGGATCCTGGATGGGTATGTGGGAGTAATAAAGATGGAGTCAAAATATGTATTTGTGTTTTTTGTTGTAATAAAAAAAATGTTCTCGGTGTTGTGTCTTCTTTACTACTAAATAGAGATTCATAACGGCCGTCTCTAACATTGGCACAACATTATAAATCTCGGGCTTAGTACCAGCTGCTAAAAGAAAGGTGGCATTAACCCCTTATTACCCAGTCTTAGTGATGGGCGAATCCTAAATTACTCGGAATCGCTTGACTCTAGCGAGTCCGAGCACAGGACTCGCTACTCATTGCGAGTCTATCTTGTCCAATGTTAATGAATGGGGAAGCGAGTAATAGCGAGTAGTGTGAGATTTACAAATCGCAGATGTGTCTCGGAAGCTTTAGCCTGAAGCAATCCTAGTTTTGTCATTTATTTGCATTGGACTCGTTTACTTTGTAAGTAATCGCTGGGAAACTCGCACAGATAAGAGTCCTGTCTGCTCAGTGTGCTGGCTGCCAGCTCCAGGGTCCTAAGAGCCCGCCTGCTGCCTGATGTAGCAGAGCTGAGATTGTTCTCAGTCTGCTCATTCCCTGTGTACAGACATGAATGTCTGTGCACAGAGATGATGTAGCAGAGCTGAGATTGTTCTCAGTCTGCTCATTCCCTGTGCATAGACATCTATATCTATGCACAGGGGATGTAGCAGAGAGGACATCGCGTTTTGGACTGCGTCGGACGGAAGAGGATTTTTTTAATTAAAGATGGAGTCCCTAATGGTTTTTTTTTTTATTTCTAATAAAAAATTTTCTTTGTGTTGTGTTTTTTTTAAAACAATTTAATAGAAATTCATGGCGGTCATGTCTAATATTGGCGTGACCGCCATAAATTTCGGGCTTAGGTCCAGCTGATAATACAAAGCTGGCCCTAACCTCTTTATTACCCAGCGTGCCACCGCTACCAGGGCCGCTGGAAGAGCGGGGTTCAGCGCCAGAGGATGGCGCTTCAATGAACGCGCCATCTTCTGGGGTGGCTGCGGGCTGCAGGGACTCCATCTTTAATTAAAAAATCCTCTTCCGTCCGACGTAGTCCAAAACGTGATGTCCTCTCTGCTACATCCCCTGTGCATAGATATAGATGTCTATGCACAGGGAATGAGCAGACTGAGAACAATCTCTGCACTGCTACATCATGTCTGTGAGCAGGTGGGCTCTAGGACCCTGGAGCTGCACAGAGAAGACAGCTGGACTCGGCTCGCAAAGAAACAGCAGTTACTTTGCGAGTTTCCCTGCTATCACTGGCACAGTAGCCGAGTCTAATGCAAACAATGGCAATCCTAGTTTTGTCAGCATTTCTGACAAAACTAGGATTGATATTGATTTGCATTGGACTCGTGCGAGTAATCACTGGGAAACTCGCAGAGTACCGAGTCCTGCGAGTCCCTTACTACTCGCCGAGTAACGAGTCCTAGCGAGTAGATTCGCCCATCCCTACCCAGTCTGCCACCGCCACAGGGCAGCTGGAAGAGCTGGGTACAGCTCCAGAATATTGAGCTTCTATAAATGCGCAATTTTCTGGGGCGGCTGCGGGCTGCAATTCTCAGCGGGGGTGGCCCAGAACGCTTGGGCCTCCCTACGCTGGGGATTCCAGCCCTCAGCTGCCTAGTTGTACCTGGCTGGCAAAGAAAAATGTGGCTAAGCCCCACGCCATTTTTTTTCTTGCCAGTCAAGTACACCTAGGTAGTTGGGGGTGGATGGCAGCTCCTAGCTGCCTAGTTGTACCTGGCTGGCAAAAAAAAATGCGGCGAAGCCCCATGCCGTTTTTTTTCTTGCCAGCCAGGTAGACCTAGACAGCTGTGGGCTGCCATCCACCCCCTACTACCTAGGTGTACCTGGCTGGCATGATCAAACGGCATGGGGCTTCACCACATTTTTCTTTGCCAGCCAGGTACAACAAGTCAGCTGGGGGTGGATGGCAGCTCCCAGCTGCCTAGTTGTACCTGGCTGGCAAAGAAAAATGTGGCGAAGCTCCATGCTGTTTTTTTCTTGCCAGCCAGGTACACCTAGGTAGTTGGGGGTGAATGGCAGCTCCCAGCTGACTAGTTGTACCTGGCTAGTAAAGGAAAATACAGCAAAGCCACATGCTATTTTTTTCTTGCCAGCCACATACAACTAGTCAGCTGGGAGCTGCCATTCACCCCCAACTACCTAGGTGTACCTGGCTGGCAAGAAAAAAAACGGCATGGGGCTTCGCAACATTATTCTTTGCCAGCCAGGTACAACTAGGCAGCTGGGAGCTGCCATCCACCCCCAGCTGACTTGTTGTACCTGGCTGGCAAAGAAAAATGTGGCGAAGCCCCATGCCGTTTGATTATGCCAGCCAGGTACACCTAGGTAGTAGGGGGAGGATGGCAGCCCACAGCTGTCTAGGTCGACCTGGCTGGCAAGAAAAAAAACGGCGTGGGGCTTCACCGCATTTTTCTTTGCCAGCCAGGTACAAGTAGGCAGCTAGGAGCTGCCATCCACCCCCAACTACCTAGGTGTACCTGGCTGGCAAGAAAAAAAACGGCGTGGGGCTTCGCCGCATTTTTCTTTGCCAGCCAGGTACAACTAGGCAGCTGAGGGCTGGAATCCCCAGCGTAGGGAGGCCCAAGCGTTCTGGGCCACCCCCGCTGAGAATTGCAGCCCGCAGCCACCCCAGAAAATTGCGCATTTATAGAAGCGCAATATTCTGGAGCTGTACCCAGCTCTTCCAGCTGCCCTGTGGCGGTGGCAGACTGGCTAATAAGGGGTTAATGCCACCTTTCTTTTAGCAGCTGGCACTAAGCCCGAGATTTATAATGTTGCACCAATGTTAGACACGGCCATTATGAATCTCTATTTAGTAGTAAAGAAGACACAACACCGAGAAAATTTTTTTTATTACAACAAAAAACACAAATACATATTTTGACTCCATCTTTATTACTCCCACATACCCATCCAGGATCCTGTTAGATGTCCGTCCGTTAGTGAAGATTCCTGAAAATTTATACTTGAAGGCTCGTGCAGTGAAGGGGGCGAGTTCCTGGTCTGTGTCACCTGAGGTCAGATAAAGCAATGTGTTTCTCCGACCTCATGTGAAGCTTCCCACTTCACAGCGTGACCCACATAGAGTAACTATATATATATATATATATATATATATATATATGCACACATACATATATCTGCATATATATATATATAATCTAACTATATATATACACACATATAGATATATATGTATATATATATATATATATATATATATACATATAGTTAGATTATATATATATACATATGTGTGTGTGTGTGTGCATATATATATAAATGTGTGTGTATATATAAAATATATATATATGCACACACATATATATATATATTTGTATATATATATATATATATGCGCACATATATATAGGCAAATATATATATATACTCTAACTATATATACACATATATATATGTGTATATATATATATATATATATATATAGAGTTAGATTTTATATATATTTATGTGTGTGTGTATATATATATATATACATACACTCTAACTATATATACACATATATATCTGTGTATATATAGTTAGAGTATATATATTTTTGCATATATTTATGTGTATACATATATATATATACACCACAAATAAATATATGGAAATATATATATCCTCTAACTATATATACACAGATATATATGTATATATATATAATCTAACTATGCATCTATATGTGTGTATATATATAGTTAGATTATATATATATATTTGCAGATATATGTATGTGTGCATATATATTTTATATATATAGTTACTCTATGTGGGTCACGCTGTGAAGTGGGAAGTTTCACATGAGGTCAGAGAAACACATTGCTTTATCTGACCTCAGGTGACACAGACCAGGAACTCGCCCCCTTCACTGCACGAGCCTTCAAGTATAAATTTTCAGGAATCTTCACTAACGGACGGACATCTAACAGGATCCTGGATGGGTATGTGGGAGTAATAAAGATGGAGTCAAAATATGTATTTGTGTTTTTTGTTGTAATAAAAAAAATGTTCTCGGTGTTGTGTCTTCTTTACTACTAAATAGAGATTCATAACGGCCGTCTCTAACATTGGCACAACATTATAAATCTCGGGCTTAGTGCCAGCTGCTAAAAGAAAGGTGGCATTAACCCCTTATTACCCAGTCTTAGTGATGGGCGAATCCTAAATTACTCGGAATCGCTTGACTCTAGCGAGTCCGAGCACAGGACTCGCTACTCATTGCGAGTCTATCTTGTCCAATGTTAATGAATGGGGAAGCGAGTAATAGCGAGTAGTGTGAGATTTACAAATCGCAGATGTGTCTCGGAAGCTTTAGCCTGAAGCAATCCTAGTTTTGTCATTTATTTGCATTGGACTCGTTTACTTTGTAAGTAATCGCTGGGAAACTCGCACAGATAAGAGTCCTGTCTGCTCAGTGTGCTGGCTGCCAGCTCCAGGGTCCTAGAGCCCGCCTGCTGCCTGATGTAGCAGAGCTGAGATTGTTCTCAGTCTGCTCATTCCCTGTGTACAGACATGAATGTCTGTGCACAGAGATGATGTAGCAGAGCTGAGATTGTTCTCAGTCTGCTCATTCCCTGTGCATAGACATCTATATCTATGCACAGGGGATGTAGCAGAGAGGACATCGCGTTTTGGACTGCGTCGGACGGAAGAGGATTTTTTTAATTAAAGATGGAGTCCCTAATGGCTTTTTTTTTTATTTCTAATAAAAAATTTTCTTTGTGTTGTGTTTTTTTTAAAACAAATTAATAGAAATTCATGGCGGTCATGTCTAATATTGGCGTGACCGCCATAAATTTCGGGCTTAGGTCCAGCTGATAATACAAAGCTGGCCCTAACCTCTTTATTACCCAGCGTGCCACCGCTACCAGGGCCGCTGGAAGAGCGGGGTTCAGCGCCAGAGGATGGCGCTTCAATGAACGCGCCATCTTCTGGGGCGGCTGCGGGCTGCAGGGACTCCATCTTTAATTAAAAAATCCTCTTCCGTCCGACGTAGTCCAAAACGTGATGTCCTCTCTGCTACATCCCCTGTGCATAGATATAGATGTCTATGCACAGGGAATGAGCAGACTGAGAACAATCTCTGCACTGCCACATCATGTCTGTGAGCAGGTGGGCTCTAGGACCCTGGAGCTGCACAGAGAAGACAGCTGGACTCGGCTCGCAAAGAAACAGCAGTTACTTTGCGAGTTTCCCTGCTATCACTGGCACAGTAGCCGAGTCTAATGCAAACAATGGCAATCCTAGTTTTGTCAGCATTTCTGACAAAACTAGGATTGATATTGATTTGCATTGGACTCGTGCGAGTAATCACTGGGAAACTCGCAGAGTACCGAGTCCTGCGAGTCCCTTACTACTCGCCGAGTAACGAGTCCTAGCGAGTAGATTCGCCCATCCCTACCCAGTCTGCCACCGCCACAGGGCAGCTGGAAGAGCTGGGTACAGCTCCAGAATATTGAGCTTCTATAAATGCGCAATTTTCTGGGGCGGCTGCGGGCTGCAATTCTCAGCGGGGGTGGCCCAGAACGCTTGGGCCTCCCTACGCTGGGGATTCCAGCCCTCAGCTGCCTAGTTGTACCTGGCTGGCAAAGAAAAATGTGGCTAAGCCCCACGCCATTTTTTTTCTTGCCAGTCAAGTACACCTAGGTAGTTGGGGGTGGATGGCAGCTCCTAGCTGCCTAGTTGTACCTGGCTGGCAAAAAAAAATGCGGCGAAGCCCCATGCCGTTTTTTTTCTTGCCAGCCAGGTAGACCTAGACAGCTGTGGGCTGCCATCCACCCCCTACTACCTAGGTGTACCTGGCTGGCATGATCAAACGGCATGGGGCTTCACCACATTTTTCTTTGCCAGCCAGGTACAACAAGTCAGCTGGGGGTGGATGGCAGCTCCCAGCTGCCTAGTTGTACCTGGCTGGCAAAGAAAAATGTGGCGAAGCTCCATGCTGTTTTTTTCTTGCCAGCCAGGTACACCTAGGTAGTTGGGGGTGAATGGCAGCTCCCAGCTGACTAGTTGTACCTGGCTAGTAAAGGAAAATACAGCAAAGCCACATGCTATTTTTTTCTTGCCAGCCACATACAACTAGTCAGCTGGGAGCTGCCATTCACCCCCAACTACCTAGGTGTACCTGGCTGGCAAGAAAAAAAACGGCATGGGGCTTCGCAACATTATTCTTTGCCAGCCAGGTACAACTAGGCAGCTGGGAGCTGCCATCCACCCCCAGCTGACTTGTTGTACCTGGCTGGCAAAGAAAAATGTGGCGAAGCCCCATGCCGTTTGATTATGCCAGCCAGGTACACCTAGGTAGTAGGGGGTGGATGGCAGCCCACAGCTGTCTAGGTCGACCTGGCTGGCAAGAAAAAAAACGGCGTGGGGCTTCACCGCATTTTTCTTTGCCAGCCAGGTACAAGTAGGCAGCTAGGAGCTGCCATCCACCCCCAACTACCTAGGTGTACCTGGCTGGCAAGAAAAAAAACGGCGTGGGGCTTCGCCGCATTTTTCTTTGCCAGCCAGGTACAACTAGGCAGCTGAGGGCTGGAATCCCCAGCGTAGGGAGGCCCAAGCGTTCTGGGCCACCCCCGCTGAGAATTGCAGCCCGCAGCCACCCCAGAAAATTGCGCATTTATAGAAGCGCAATATTCTGGAGCTGTACCCAGCTCTTCCAGCTGCCCTGTGGCGGTGGCAGACTGGCTAATAAGGGGTTAATGCCACCTTTCTTTTAGCAGCTGGCACTAAGCCCGAGATTTATAATGTTGCACCAATGTTAGACACGGCCATTATGAATCTCTATTTAGTAGTAAAGAAGACACAACACCGAGAAAATTTTTTTTATTACAACAAAAAATACAAATACATATTTTGACTCCATCTTTATTACTCCCACATACCCATCCAGGATCCTGTTAGATGTCCGTCCGTTAGTGAAGATTCCTGAAAATTTATACTTGAAGGCTCGTGCAGTGAAGGGGGCGAGTTCCTGGTCTGTGTCACCTGAGGTCAGATAAAGCAATGTGTTTCTCCGACCTCATGTGAAGCTTCCCACTTCACAGCGTGACCCACATAGAGTAACTATATATATATATATATATATATATATATATATATATATATATGCACACATACATATATCTGCATATATATATATATATATAATCTAACTATATATATACACACATATAGATATATATGTATATATATATATATATATATATATATATAGTTAGATTATATATATATACATATGTGTGTGTGTGTGTGCATATATATATAAATGTGTGTGTATATATAAAATATATATATATGCACACACATATATATATATATTTGTATATATATATATATATGCGCACATATATATAGGCAAATATATATACTCTAACTATATATACACATATATATATGTGTATATATATATATATATATATATATATAGAGTTAGATTTTATATATATTTATGTGTGTGTGTATATATATATATATACATACACTCTAACTATATATACACATATATATCTGTGTATATATAGTTAGAGTATATATATTTTTGCATATATTTATGTGTATACATATATATATATATACACCACAAATAAATATATGGAAATATATATATCCTCTAACTATATATACACAGATATATATGTATATATATATATATATATATATATATATATATAGTTAGAGTATATATATATATAATCTAACTATATATATATGTGCATCTATAGATACATACATATGAACTATGCCTAATCAAAGTTAATATATATATATATGTGTGTGTACTCCATATATACATGTGGATTACACACACATGTAAATGTGCAGTTTTGGGAGGGCGGGGGCCGCCGATACTCACCTTCCGAAGACGCTCCCGTTCGTTGCCTAGCGACGCTGGGACGCAGCATCGGCTTCTCCAGCCGCACTGCGCATGCGCGGGCCGGAAATGACGCGATTCGCGTAACCCAGCCGCACACTGCAGCGGTCCGGCTGCCATAGGAGAGCGGGGAGACGCGCATTTTAATGTGATTTGAAGATCACGCCTATGGAGGCGTGATATCATGAAGGGGGAGAGCCTGCCAGGGTGACTATGAATACCATAGTCACTCATTATCATCCCTAATGAGGTACTGTAATAACATTTATCTTCAATTTCACTTGGTGCATTTAGGAGCTAAAAGGAGTGTAGGGTAAGTGTTACTATGCTCTAGGGACAGCTTTTAATAGCTTTAGAGGTGTTTTGGGGGTGACAGGATCCCTTTAATTAAACTGGACCTGGCTTATTTAATGTACTTGAAACCTACTTCTTTATGTATACCAGTTGCTGCTGACCCACCAGGAGGTGCCGTACCTCTCCCTCCCCTTTGTTTCAATGTAATTTTTATGTCTAAGGGCCCTTTCACATCAGCGTTTTTTGAAATTCGCGGCAGATGCGGTGAAAAAAACGCATCTGCCGCGATTACCGCATACCGGCTGCACTTGCGGCGCGGTTGCGGTAAACGACATGCAAAGTATAGGCGTACTTGCGGCAGGTGCGGCAAGTGCGGTTTTGCACTTGCGGGAGGTGCGGCCGCGAAAAAAAACGCGCCTGCCGCAAGTGCAAAACCGCGCTTGCCGCACCTGCCGCAAGTCCCCCTATACTTTCTATGGGGATTACCGCAACCGCGCCGCAAGTGCAGCGGTTATGCGGCAATCGCGGCAGATGCGGTTTTTTCACCGCATCTGCCGCGATTTCAAATAAACGCAGATGTGAAAGGGCCCTAAGGCGGTTATAGCACTACTGTTAGGCTGCCTTCAGACTTGCATCTGCATGCAGACCGCGGCCCCTATGTTTATAATGGTGCGACATCTCGCGTCCATGGTGCGGGCGGGAGTGTGTGATTTGTGCGCAGGCATCAGCGTGCGCACAGATCACATATAGGAGTGAATGGGTGCGCACGGCGGTCTGCAAGCATCTGCAGACCGCCGTGCGCACCATTATAAACATTGGGGCCGCGGTCTGCATGCAGATGCTTGCAGATGCATCTGCAAAATGATGCAGATGCATCTGCAAGTCTGAAGCCAGCCTTAAGGCACTTTCTATTATATCAAACTACAACTTCTTGTACACTCCAATGATGTTATTTCACACTTAACACCTTATAAATTACACTAAAAAGTCAACAAATTCATATATAAAACTTTAACACCCTTATGATAGTGCCTTCCGCACTGCTCTGCTCTTTTCTCTTTGTTTCTGATAATGGATGCTTGCTTCTTTTCGTAACTAAAATTCAAAACAAATGTTGCATTTGATTTAGTCTCTTTCGTTTTGTTTGTATATTACTCTATGTTACTGTGTGATTACTACCTACCATTTCCGCTGATATATTGGTTTATCTGTTTCCCTGTGAATATTCTTACTTTGGATGTCTGTAATTAAATGCTAAAAATATCCTTTTATTGATTGCATGACTTTTTTTGCATGTAAAAAATTCTTATTAAAACTTCCTATTACCTTCTCTTTTTTTCTTCTTTCTTTCCTGGCTGACGTTTTTTTCTTCTTATTCACCTTTTCCTTGTATTCCTGATTCTAATTAGAATGATATGTGTTTATTGTTGTCTGTTATTCTTATCTCCAATCTAATCCATTCATGTAGGTGCAGCTTCATATACCTGTAGATAGTTCGTCCCTCTGAGCTGTATATGTTATATGATCCTTTTAGTGTAATTTATTAAATGTGAAATAAAATCATTGGAGTGTAGTGATGGGCGAGTCCTAAATTACTCGGAATCGCTTGACTTTAGCGAGTCCGAGCCCGGGACTCGCTACTCGTTGCGAGTCTAGCGAGTCCAATGTTAATGAATGGGGAAGCGAGTAATAGCGAGTAATGTGCGATTTACAAATCGCAAATGTGTCTCGGAAAGCGCTCGCATTACCGTTTTGGAAACACAAGCAGGTGGCGTATGTGCTATTTGCAGGTAGGAGAGCAGCAACGCACTGGTCTGCCACAGAGAAAATAAAGCTGAAGGGGTTATTATGACCCAAAATCTATCAGGTGCAAAAAAATAAGAAATAGTACCTCAGCTAATCCTCTGACTTCAGCTATTAGGAAAGCTGAGTGAGTAAGCTAAGGCTGGGTTCAACTTTGCAGACCCCTTCGCAGCGTTCTGCGGAGGGGTCCGCAATGTGACCGCAGCGGCCGCGAGCTCCTATCTTTATAATGGGAGCGCACAGTGCTGCGCTTGACAGCGCATGACCGTGCGCACCCATTCACTCCCATATGTGATCTGTACGCAAGCGGATGCCTGCGCACAGATCACACAGTCTCGTCCGCACCAGGGACGCGACATGTTGTGTCCCTGGTGCAAGCGGGAGTGTGTGATTTGTGCGCAGGCATCCGCCTGCGTACAAATCACATATGGGAGTGAATGGGTGCGCACGGTCCTGCGCTGTCAAGCGCAGCACCGTGCGTCCCCATTCTAAACATAGGGGCTTGCGCTGGCTGCGCACACATGGCGATTCCCCTCCGCAAAATGCTGCGGAGGGGAACGCCAGTGTGAAGGCAGCCTAAGCTATGAGGTCGGTCCTGTGTGCACTGTAAGGCTGCTCCTCCCTGCCTGCCTGCCTGCCTACAGTCCTCTACACAGTACTCCTCTGTCCTCCTGGTAGCTCTCAGAAGAGCTGTTTGGGTTAAATATAGGGAATCTTGAAGTTTCCCTACACTGACTGACACTCCCTATGATCTGCTCCAGCATCTACCTCACCCTGCACTAGCTCAGATCGTCACAGGAATGTAGAGGAAATGGCGGTGGCAAGGCTTATATACAGCCTCGCCTCTCATACATGACATAGGCATCACGATGGACAGACGCCAATCATAGTCCTGCCATAACCAACATGGCTGTGGCATTACTGAATATGATTGGCTTGTCCATCTTCACAAGTTTTCTGACCTAACACGCTAGGCTGTCTCGGAAGCTTTGTCGGAACATAACAGATTCTGTATTCGCGTGTCCCGAATACAGTATACAGGACTCGGACTCGTAGACTCGCTCAGACTCGCTGCTGACAGCGGGTATCCGTGAAGCGGTGCGATTGTTTAAACGATTTGGGGAGATTCAAGCTACATAGCGATGTGATATAACGAGTCTAGCGAGTGAGAAAAAGTAAACTCTGACAAAACTAGGATTGCCATTGACTTGCATTGGACTCGTTACTGTGCGAGTAATCGCTGGGAAACTCGCCGAGTACCGAGTCCTGCGAGTCCCTTACTACTCGCCGAGTAACGAGTCCTAGCGAGTAGACTCGCCCATCCCTATTGGAGTGTACAAGAAGGTGTAGTTTGATATAATAGAAAGTGCCTTAGCAGTAGTGCTATAACCCACTTAGACATAAAAATTACATTGAAACAAAGGGGAGGGAGAGGTACGTGCCCACTCCTGGTGGGTTAGCAGCAACTGGTGTACATAAAGAAGTACATTAAATAAGCCAGCTCCAGTTTAATTAAATGTATTATACAAATTAAATCACTGTACATAGACTGTAAAGTGAAGGCAAAAAATGGCACCAGAAATGTTAATCAAGGAGAGAAATTTCCGAAAGAAGTATATTCACAACTTTTTTAGAACAAGTACAACCAAACCAAACAGAGAGAAGGTGGACCACACAAAAGAAACCTTGAAAAAATTAGAGAAACTATTAGCTATGGAGACAAGAGATCTCTGGGAGATAGCCGCATTGCAAGTATACCAACAGGCAGGGATAGTACCACGGGGTCTTAAAGGGATCCTGTCACCTCCAGAACGCCTCCTAAGCTAGCAAAACATGTCCCTGCAGCATCCCACCTCTGATCTCATACTTCTTTTGTCTCCTAAAAGCATCCTGTGAAAGTGCATAAAAACGTTTTAATACTCACTCATTAGTGATTATAATTAGCAGTGGCTATATTCTATAGTCACCAGGGTGGGCTGTTTTGCAGCCTCGAGGATCCACCCTGAATCCCATAGAACACCTGTGGAGAGATCTAAAAATGGCAGTTTGGAGAAGGCACCCTTCAAATATCAGGGACCTGGAGCAGTTTGCCAAAGAAGAATGGTCTAAAATTCCAGCAGAGCATTGTAAGAAACTCATTGATGGTTACTGGAAGCAGTTGATCGCAGTTATTTTGGCTAAAGGTTGTGCAATCAAGTATTAGGCTGAGGGTGCCAATACTTTTGTCTGGCCCATTTTTGGAGTTTTGTGTGAAATGATCAATGTTTTGCTTTTTGCTTCATTCTCTTTTGTGTTTTTTCATTGAAGACAAATTAAATGAAGATAATAATACCAAAGAATTTGTGATTGCAATCATTTTCAGGAAGAAACTGAGTATTATCTGACAGAATTGCAGGGGTGTCAATACTTTTGGCCACAACTGTATACATTGGAAAAGGGTGAATTAGCATTATTAAAGAAGGGACTAAAGTTTGCTCCAACAATGGAAGTAACACCATTCAATCTATTCGTTAGTATCAAAAAATTCCTCAGAAATCTACGGATCAAGAAACATTTTCTAAAAAATCCTGAATTTAAATTGGTAGATGAAAAATCAATAATAGTACACTCAGGCCTAGCAAAAAAATCAACGTTGATCCTATTAACCAGCAATCTAAAGCTCTATCAACATTTGAAACCCTAGTATTACAAGATATTAGAAAAATCAAAAAACGAGAAAAGAAGTATGTGAAGTGGAATCTCACGAAGGAGGAAAGAGAAGACATTTTAAAGTTACAAGAGCATAGAAGAATCACAATCAGACCCGCCGACAAAGGGGGAGTAATTGTGATCATGAATGCGGAAGACTATGTAAAAGAAGTGATGAACATTCTAGATGATAAAAAGATGTATTCAACCCTAAAAGGCAATCCTACTGTAAAATACATGAAACGACTAGAAAAATTGGCATGGAAAGGAACAAAACAGGGTATAATAAATAAAAAAGAGCAAGAATTTATTGTAGATAAGAATCACAGAACTCCAATATTTTATCATCACCCGAAGGTACATAAAAACATAAGGAAACCACCAAGAAGGCCTATTATCTCAGGGATCAACTCAGTAACAACGAATCTTTCCAAATACATGGATGGATATCTCCAACAATGTGTAATAAATCTCCCTGCATACCTCAAAGATATGACTCATACCCTACAAATCCTGGAAACAATACAATGGGAACCCCATTATATGATAGGGACACTGGATGTCAAATCATTATACACTATCATACAACACAACAAGGGATGCGAAGCGACTAAATATTTTTTAGAAAAATCCATCTGATAGACAAACAGTGTGAATTTATAACGGAATGTATAAGATTCATATTAGAACACAATTATTTTTTTTAATTTGGCGACAAGTTCTAAAAGCAAGAGTGGGGCACAGCCATGGGGACGCGTTTCGCGCCAGGTTATGCGAACCTCTATATGGGAAGGTGGAGGAATTGACAATATACCCACAAGGAACACTGCAAAAAGATCTAGCCATCTTGAAAAGATTTGTTCAGTTGGAAAGGAACAGAGACTACATTGACAAATTTCCTTCATGAAATTAATACAAATGAGTACGGATTAACCTTCACACCTACCATCAGCAAAACTAAAATTATTTTTTTAGATCTGGAAATGTATATAGATAAGGATAACAAGATTCGCACAAAGACATTCATTCAGAAAGGAAGTAGATTCTAATAGCTACATCCACACTTCCAGCTGCCACCTCCCCCGCTGGCTAAGTAATATACCAAACAGTCAGTTTATTAGATTGCGGAGAAATTGCACAGATGTGAATGAATACAGGAAGGAAGCATTAAGTATGAAAGAAAAATTTTAAAACAAAAGGATATAGGGAAGAAACCCTTGCACGTACGATTGAAGAGGTAGAGAAAGTGGATAGAGCAACACTATTAATCAATAAGACCAAATCTGTAGGGGAAAACAATATAGAGGTGGAACTCCATGAGATAATTCGATAATTACGGAATACCATAACAATCATAACATTTTTGAAAAAATTGTGAACACTGGTATTATTTAAAGCTAGATAAATCAATAGGTGACCTTTTCTCGGTGAGACCTGGAATCATATTTATAAAAACAACCCCCTGGGATTGATGGTAGCCCCAAGCATAAAAGGAAACATGGCAGGAAGTAATTCTAATAAAAATGGTGCAAAGGAATTCAGACCATGTAGACATTGTGAGGCATGTCAATCAACGGATATATCTGGACGATTACGGTAATAACAAAATGTGAGGATCTAGCCAACCATAAAGAGATATTAATAGAAGAAAATCTAACATGTCATACTACTAGTCTCATATATGCTATCATTTGCCCCTGTAAAAAGGTGTATATAGGTAGAACTGCGAGAGCATTAAAAGAACAGATATCTGAACATGTAAGAAACATTAACAAAGGCTATGAAGGCCATCCATTAAGTAAACACTTTAAAGACAACCATAAAAAATTTTGCAAAACAACTTATTTCTGTGCTATACAAAAAATAAAACAGGATTGGAGAGGAGGGAATCATATCCACAAAATGGCTCGAGTAGAAACAAGGTGGATTTATGAATGTAATTCTATAGCACCAAATGGCCTCAACTATGAGGCAGAATTTTTTGGATTCAAATGATAGATGATTATAATCAACTAGCTGGGTGCCCGATGCACATGCATCGGGATTCTAGCAGAGCGAGTCTCTGACTCGCAATGGCCGCTTCGCGGCCAATGCTTCGCGCTGCTAAGGCGAGTCGCCATGCCCGCTGCGCGGGCATAGCGAGTCGCCTTAGAGCTGCTCGCAATGGCCGCTGCGCGGCCAATGCTTCGGTCGTATCCACATGACGACATTGACTCGCAGCATGAGCGGACTCAAAAGGGGCAAAAATCCCATTCGTGATTATATAATAGATGGCAGATACAGTTTTTGCAAATCCATTCAAAATAATAAAAAACTAGTATGTGTAATCCCCAAGTTCAGATTAATAAAAATGGGAACACTCAGGAGCGAAAATTAACAACTCCAATGTAAAAAAATCCAGCAATACTAACTATTAAGCTGCTCCCAAGCAGTAACACTGAACAGTTAAATCATCACCCAGAAAACATATATACAAATGATGTTATTGGTCAACCAAGGGTCAAGTGACTAAGAAGGAGGGCTACAAATAGCAAGGAGAATGGCCAATTATCAATTCTCCTGATGAAGAGGAGCATGCTACCCTTGAAATGCATAAAGATTGACAGCCAGACTGACCAACCACCGCTAGAACACATTATCTGTTGCTCCCCACCCACCCGATCACATGGCGAGTGACGCTGCAGTGATGCAGTAGTCACATGACCGCGAGTTAGCTCCAGAACCCGGAAGGACCGCAGCTGGAACTGTAACACACCGCAGATAGAGGGAAACCTAGTGGAAAGAAGCGTGGAGGCTTCCAGGAGAGACAGAAATTCCTGGAGACCTCCGTACCCACAAGTAAGGCTACTGTCACATTAGCGTTCCCCTCCGCAGCGTTCTGCGGAGGGGAGCCGCAATGTGAGCGCAGCACCGTCAGCCCCTATCTTTATAATGGGAGCGCACGGTGCTGCGCTTGACTGCACATGACCGTGCGCACCAATTCACTCCCATATGTGATCTGTGCGCAGCGGGTGCCTGCGCACAAATCGCCCAATCTCGTCCGCACCAAAAATGCAACATGTTGCATTTTTGGTGCGGACGAGATTGGGTGATCTGTGCACAGGCATCCGCTGCGCACAGATCACATATGGGAGTGAATGGGTGCGCACGGTCTTGCGCAGTCAAGCGCAGCAACGTGCGCTCCCATTATAAAGATAGGGGCTGGCGGTGCTGCGCTCACATTGCGGCTCCCCTCCGCAGAACGCTGCTCTGACTGCGTCCTGTAAGTGCATTTGGTTTCTGTTTTTGGCATGGATGGTAAGTTAACCAAGGATCATATAACATATACAGCTCAGAGGGACGACAGGTATACGAAGCTGCATAAGAATAACAGACAACAATAAACATATATCATTCTAATTAGTATCAGGAATAGACGGAATAGGTGAATAAGAAGAAAAAAACGTCAGCCACGAAAGAAAGAAGAAAAAAGAGAAGGTAATAGGAAGTTTTAATAAGAATTTTTTACTTGCAAAAAAGTCATGCAATCAATAAAAGGATATTTTTAAACATTTAATTACAGACATCCAAAGTAAGAATATTCACAGGGAAATAGATAAACCAATATATCACCAGAAAAGGTAGGTAGTAATCCCACAGTATCATAGAGTAATATACAAACAAAACGAAAGAGACTAAATCAAATGCAACATTTGTTTTAAATTTTAGTTACGAAAAGAAGCAAGCATCCATTATCAGAAACAAAGAGAAAAGAGCAGAGCAGTGCGGAAGGCACTATTATAAGGGCTTTAAAGTTTTATATATGAATTTGTTGATTTTTTAGTCTGGGAACTTGCTATCTACCTTATGGACAGAAGTTTTCCTGCTACCATAAGGAGACAGTTAAGTAGGTGAGGAGATTGCAGCCACATACCTCCTCTCAGATATATGCAAATCTGCACTTCCGTAAGGAAGTGGAAGAACTCTAGTGCCACCTTTAAGTAGCTCCTCAAAGTCATAGTCGCTTTCCAACAAGCTTTTAATATGACTAAGGGATCTGTGCCAGATCATAACCCCAAACTACAGATGCTGCGTTTCGGGGTAACTGCCCCTCATCAGTGCAGTGTGTGGGATATTCTGATCTGGCTGTGATTTTTTAGTGTAATTTATAAAGTGTGAAGTGTGAAATAAAATCATTGAAGTGTACAAGAAGGTGTAGTTTGATATAATAGAAAGTGCCTTAACAGTAGCGCTATAACCCCCTTAGACATAAAAAGATGTCATGGAATACCCTGCTTAAACACCGAAGTCAGACAAGGACACGGCTCACCAAGGGAGCTGAGGGACGGTGAGTAAAATCATTTAACCTTTTAGGTATGTGGCATAACAGGAAGCATATATACCATGATGGACCCACGATGGGGTACATATATACCAGAATGGGGATCATATATACCAGGATATGTGTCACAGAGAAATCAACTTATAGGAGGTAGGAGAAGTATATTGGGAAAGTGTGGTTAGTTTAATTAAGCTCAACGCTAACTAGCACCCCTATCAATAACATATAATGAAAGGCAATACTCCAGTGTAAAATTGACCCTTTTCAGGATGTTTAAACATGTATTAACATCCTGAAAAAGGGTCAATTTGCACGGGTGTATTGCCTTTTATTATATGCCATTGATAGGGGTTGCTAGTTAGCGCTGAGCCTAATTAAACTAAAGATACTTTATAATACACTTAATAGGAGAAGCAATACACAGTGACTCCCCTAGGCTTTCTATCAGCAACAACACTACCACGAAACCCCCTCTGAATAGCTCCAGTGTTCAACCACTAATTAGTTCAACCTATATCGGGAAAGTGATAGTTAGGAACAGTTAGGACAAATGAAAGTGTATTGACTATCAGTAGTGGAAAACCCTTTAAATGTCCCACATGTTAAATATTGGTATTTTTTAATCCTATGATATCCAATAATTGTGTTGCACAGGACTGATCCATGTCTTATTATACCATTCTATTGTGCAGACAGGGATATACTGCACATATTTATCAAAGATATGTGAGCAGAAATTTAACTTCTGTTCGGGTACACTTTTGTTCACCTTATTTATGTTATATGTTTGAAAATGCTTTAATAAAAACACAATGATTAAAAAAAAAAAGAAATTTAAATGTAAGGATACATTTAATATTCTTTATTATCCTGACGTGAAGGCTACACAGATTTTTTTTGCTGCCCCAATGCATCTAAAATAATAAAAACACACAATGTTGCAATTAACTTGATTACAAATAATACTTTTTTGTGTACATAGCATCATTAAAGATCAAAGTTGACATTATGCGAAGAAACACCTGTGTGGTCTATCCTCCTGTTATATTTACGTCATCATCCCATTTTACTGAACTACAATAGGAAACAGAGTAAACCAGGAGAGAGATGGAAGAGGTACTGTGTGCAGGTTCGGCATTCCTGGGATGTTCCTGCCCGAATCACCTAAATGACACGTTTAGGCTTTACAACATTGGTAAGTGTGGACTATGATTGTAGGATCAGACTATATAATACAGGTTTTTAGTCTAACCACAGAGACACAAAAATCTGGATTGGAACTGTAGACACAAAACAGTTATGACGTTGTAATAATCAAGGCTTTTTGCAAATTTTCTTATTATCTGGAATAGTGGCAGAGCTGTATACGCTTCAATATTTTTAGAAAACCACCAGTCTCTTTCACATAGCAGCTTCAGCCCAGTATGTAAATCTCTATTGTCATAATCAAATTAAAAATTCTTTATCAGCTTGAGTCAATGAGATTACTATAATAAGGAGAAAGTATTCGGAGTGCTTTTAAATCTCTCTTTTTCATACATTCCAATCCCATACACATCCAGGACATGTGCATCTTCTTCTCTTTGTCACTCATGGGTTTTTGCTTGTATTGAGTTTTTAGAGCATTAATGATTTTTTCCTCTTAATGCATTGCATTCTGTGCCAGAAAAATGTCAAGATAAAATGCAGCTCCGCTCTGTCAAACATTGATATGTCCTTTATCATAATACACTCATCTGAAATGGCTACAGACACAATATAATTCATTCACTTTGATTCAATCATAACCTTTTACTAAGCTTTCATGATCTCCGGTATCTTATTTTATTCAATAAAGGGCATTAAATCTGCGCATTTCATTATGGTAGCTTAGATATTTTATACTACATGTTTTTGTAGATTTTAGTAATGTTCTTTATGTTTTCATGAGCCCTTACTCCTGGCCTTCTCCTACACTTTCAACAATTTTCTTCCACTTGGTACAATAGTCAGTTAAACCTGTCATAATACTTTAAAAAGGACACCATATTCTCATGTAATTCACAGTGGAGAGATTAATCCCTTTCTGGCATTGGACATACTGGATACGTCATGAAAACCTGTGCTTATCGGCTGTGCCCGCACAGGTGCTGCTGAGCCTCTGGCTGATGTTAGGCTGAGACCCAGCACATGCTGCCAGCAGCGCTACATGCACCGCTCTGGGCAGTTTAGCCCCCTAAGTGCTGTGATAAATAGCGATCGCAGCATTGAGGAGGCAGAGAGAGGTATCACGCTCCTCTCCAAAGTGATAGAACCCCCGTGACGTGATCACCGGGGACCGATCACTGCCATGGTAACCTGGGGTTGTTGTCATGATGACTCCTGGGTTACCTGACTACGGAGAGCCACGTACACCATGCCAGATGCATGATGTGTGAGGCAAAGTGTCACAGCTGTGAGCAGCTCTTAAGGTACCTTTACACACCGCCACTGTTGCTAGCAACAGGTATCCACCGCACGTGCACGCACATGTTTTTAACGGTGGATACCGATCGCTAATGCCGCATATACACGCCGCCATTGCGTTGTCCACTGAAGGTATCTGTGTTCCCCGGAAGTGCCGACAGCTCCTGCGGCTTACTTCCTGTTGAATACCTTCCCTGGTTTACACGCCGCTACCACAAAGGAATATGGGCGTATATCTTTCGTGCCGCAAGTACATAGGCGTGACAGAGTTGTGTATTCCGTGACACTCGTACACTGATTGGACAACGCAATAGCATCATGATTGGCCAGCCTGCGCAGGAAGGCTGGCTAATACATGACGCATTCCAATTGGGGACTGTGAATGGATAGGTCTTTAACTATGGCACCCTGTGAAGGGTCAGCCAATCGTAACGCAGTAGTCCCCACCAATGATCGCTGATGGGGCGCGGTATCCATGACGCTGTGGCATGCCCCTGGGAAATCACTAGGGGACGCAACATCCATGCCTGTGTCCCGTTTAGATGCCACTACCATGGCAATTGTGCCTTTCTGTTGCCTTCGGTTTGTGAGCACGGCTCAGCAACAGGTAGCTGAGTCCACTACAGGACACAGGAAGGCATTTCCCTATTTACACGCCGCCATTTTGTAGCAATTTCATAGCAACAGGCATAACTATCCCCAATGCCAGGCAGTTGCTACCTTTCAGTGGAGGCGTGTAAAGGGACCCTTACAGATATAATTCACTTCAATGCTGATGCATTTCAGTGGATTATATCAGTGATCAGAAGAATCAGAGGTGATGTCTCATAAGGAGACTAAGGAAAACATTTAAAAAAAGGTCAATTAAAGGTAAAAACATTGATAAAAACAAAAATAAAAAGCAAAAAAATGAAAATAATAAAACACCAATAAATACGTTTATTTATGTAAAAAATAAAGTAAACATATTTGGTATTGCTGCATTCGGAAAAATACACTGTACGAAATTGTCACACTACTTAACCCCTTCAGTAAACACTGTAAAAACACAAATAAAAAACCAGCAAAAACCTTATGATTTATCATCATATCGCTAAAAAAAAGTGGAATAAAACATAATCAAAAAGTTGCATGTAAATAAAAAATGATATCACTGGAAATGTCAACTTGTTCTGCAAAAAACAGCTTGGAGAATGTAGACTGTCTGGCAGGTTAATAGTTAACTCACCATTAACTTGCATGTCTAAAGGACCTGTATGTCCCGATCATGTGACCATAGTGTGTGGAGCTAAGCGAGCAAACTCATATTGTGCTATGGGGCATTAGCTCCGCCTATTATAGTCACATGATTGTGACATCACATCAGGTCTGCCAGCATGTTCTGACATTCGGCTGAAATGTTAACTATTAACCTGCTAGACAGTCCCCGTCCTCCAAGATGTAGACTGTGCCTCATTTACATGAGAAAATGTAAGTGTATAAATGTTTTTTTTTCACCTTTCACATTACACCATGAGCTCAGACAGGGATGATTAGACTGGTATTATAAAGCTGCAGCTACAGACAGTGATAGCTGGAGGGGCAAAACAACCTGACAGCTTCAATATAAGCAGTCTGAGGGGAGCATTCTTTAGTATGGTGTCATCTTGGGATATTTTCTATCACATAAGACCCTTAAAGTCACTTCAAATGTAATGCGGTCCCTAAAAAAAATGGTTTTGTAAATTTTGTTGTAAAAATGAGAAATTAGTAATAAACTTTGAACCCTTCTATCTTGCTAACTTAGCAATTCTGTTTGAAAAATTGTGCTGGTAAAAACTGATGTAAAGTAGACATGTGGGAAATATTATTTATTAACTATTTTGTTTGACATAAGTCTCGGGTTTAATGGCATAAAAATTCAAAGTTTGAAACTTGCAAACTTTTTAAACATTTTTGCCAAATTGTCAATTTTTTTTTTACAAATAAATACAAAAATATTGTCCTAAATTTTTGTCACAGCTCAGTTTAATTCTTGTGACAGCTCTGAGTCTGCTAGATTTAAATGTAGTTAATTTCTTCTGTGTTACCAAGAGTTAATGTAAGTTTTACCTTGCAGGCTGCTGTAAGCCTACTTCTGTGTTGCAGCCTGATTGACTACCAAGACTACTTACAATAAATAGTCACATGGCTCATCACATGACACCGGTGATAGAGTTTCATTTGTCACACTGACCTGGAGAAGGAAGGACATATCTTGCTGAGCTGAAGATCTGGTTGGAGTGGTGTAAGCTGTAGCCTCAGGTGTTTGGGCTACAGCTTTTTCTAGTTTGTTTTGTATTTTTTTGGGTGGGGTGAGTCTTGCCACACTTATCATGGCCCTTATCTCTGGTGGGGAAGAGATGGTGTTAAACAGGGTTACTCAGAAATCAGGGCTACATGGGTGGTCCAGACCTTGCCACCATCAGGCGTACCTCTGAGATAAGGGACTGCTATGGCCTCCCTGGTCTGAGGGAGACCAGGTCCCCTAGTTTGTCATTACTACATCTGTGACAATTGTCCAGTAACAAAATAAAATATGTCACAAAAAAACATTCTTGGTATCACTGGGATGCGATGAAGCGTTCCAGACATATAACTTCATAAAGTGACACTGGTCAGAATTGCAAAAAAAAATGACTTGGTCATGAAGGTGAAAACCATGCTCTGAGGTTAAGGGGTTAATATATGAGGTTTATCTGATTTTTTAAGATGGTTATCCCACAATAAGGATTAGTAATAAATGTTTGTTTGAAGAAAGGTCCCCTTAACAAATATGGCAGTTGTGCGTTATGTAAGGAGTGCTCTATTCACTGTCTATGAGAGAAAGGGTCGAGCATGTGCACTTGTGCTAACACAGACACAAAGAAGTTAACATAGCAGGGGTCATGCTCATTTCAAAGACTCACCTTTCCTTGGGAATCACAATACTTTTCACAACGCCAACACAATGGCAAACCTTTCTTCTTGTTCTTTGTTCTTTCAGAGGGCATCACCAATGGCTAAGTTCCATGCAGTCATATGGGGCATGATATACGTCATTGAAGTGCATCACATTCCCCATGGATGCAAAGAGCCTAGTCAGAGGCAAGACATGGCCAAGAGACAAGAAGGACAATATCAAGGAAGAAGAAATAATCGGATTAAGGAAGATAAGCCGATTGGGAAAAGAAAGAGGAAATGCACAGTGGCATAGGTATTGGGAGGGCCAAAGAAAGGTGATAACTATTTAAATGTTTTTGTAATAAATAGAACTCATATTTTATTTATTCGTGGTTAATTAAATCCCACTCAACCTTGAATTAAACAAGTCTAACAGAACTATATTTTGGCAAATTTGCGCACTTCTAGTGTATAAGTTTTACATTTTGCTGGTGTGCAATTAAATTTCTACTTCCCAGACCTATGTACTTCAAAAACCATGGCAAATAGATATTCACCAGACTAATAGAATACTTTTAATTTTGTTAAATCAAGACCCAAGAATAAAAAAGATTTACCTTTTCATCCTCCTAAGAGATAAGGTATATTAAGGCTGTTTGAATTAATATCAATCAATTTGTGTAAGGCTACATTCAAACACAGCATTTCTGCTAAGTTTTTTTGGGGATCCGTTTTTGCAGTGAAATTCAGCTGCTCTGAGCATCCCAGCAAAGTCAATGCATTTTAAGATTTGACATTGAGACACAACGTTTTGTGAGGATCAATTTTTGAACTCAAAAGCGGATCCTCACAAAGAATGAGCATGTCAATTTGTGTGGCATTTTTCTGCTGTGCTAATTACTTACCTCCCCGCGGTCCCATAGTGGCTTACGGTGATGTCCTCATCTCAGAAAGCTGCAGGACCTGTGAGTTATGTGTTTGGTTCTTGTAGGATCTACCCATGTGACTGAGTGATGTCACTCAGTCACATGGTCCGGTGCCAGGTCCTAGAGGCATCGAACAGACAACTCACAGGACCATCAGCCTTCTGGAATGAGGACATCACCAGAGGTCACCGTTGGATCGTGGGGAGGGTAAGAAAGTGTATGTGTGTCTCTGTGTGTCGGTATGTTTGTGTCCTCCGAAAACAAAGCAAAAAAGCAGCACACATCGATGATGCGTTTGTGATGATTTTTTTGTAAAAAGAGGATCTGTCTTTCGTGCACAAACTGCACCAAAATGGATCAATATAAAATGCAGCCAAAACGCTGTATGTGAATTTAACCTAAATTTAAGACTTAAGGAAAAAATTCAAGTGTACAGTGATACCTCTCCAAAAACTTAACCAACCAAAAAGAGTACCCAGCAACGAGGACCCATGAGTATGGTGGAATAAGGGTAAAACTTGCATTTATTACTTTGCAATAAAAATAGATTAAAAATATGCACGGTACAAAAACTGGCAGTTACACCAGACTTACATAGATGTACCAAGAGCTATGCGTTTCGGCTGAGAACGCAGCCTTAGTCATGATTCAGGTCTATGTAAGTCTGGTCTGACTACCAATTCTTGCACCATGCATATTTTTAATGCATACTAATAAATGGAAGTTTTACCCTAATACCAATGTTCTTGCGATTCCTCGTCAATAGGTTACTATTTTCTGGATGGTGCTGCAGAGCTGCAACCCGTACTGAGAGGATACCGATGAATAGGACCTTAATAGTGAGCTGACTTATTTTTCTTATTTCTGTTATAATCTTTAAAATTTCATTCTCTGTGAAGACCATCTTGATAACTAGAGGTAAATTTCTGTGATGGATGTGTAGTTTCATCATACAGTATGCTCTGTAATTTCAAAAAAATGCCCAGGGTTGGGGTTGAAGAATCACATTCTAAACTTCAATCTTGGGTACCAAGAACACCAGTCACGTATTAAAAATTCTTCAGCAGCTGCTACTTCTTGTGGTACTATGAATCTCTTAGCTATCTTAAAGCATTCGTCTCACGGAATGCTTTAGGAATGTTCTTGAACTGAAGCAGTACTGTACTTTTGAGACAAATGCTTGCAGTCTTATGACAAACTTAAAAATAAGCCCGAAAATTACTACTAGAGACAAATAAATCCTTCTACTGGCAAACATTTGATAAAATAAATAGCAGATATTACTTTTTTTGTATCACTATTTTCCATGAAGCAAGTAATTTCATTGAAGGTATGCTTGTACTTAGACTGTTTACCAAAGGAAAACATAG
Organism: Allobates femoralis; assembly: GCA_033576535.1. Taxonomy (NCBI): domain Eukaryota; kingdom Metazoa; phylum Chordata; class Amphibia; order Anura; family Aromobatidae; genus Allobates; species Allobates femoralis. The sequence continues at coordinate 511,275,473 of JARQOC010000001.1, forward strand.
TTGGGTCCAGAAATATTTAGACCGTGATACAAGTTTTGGCAGTTTAGCTGTTTACTAAAACATATTTAAAATACAGTTCTATAATTAATATGGGCTTAAACTGCAGACTCTCTGCTTTAATTTGAGGGTATCCACATCCTAATTGAAGTAATGGTTTAGGAATAACAGCTGTTTAATATGTAGCTACCTCTTTTTCATGGAGTAATCAATACTTTATAAAAAGCTCTTTAATGGGCTATTCCTAATATATATATTCCTAATATAAGGTCTGGAGCTGATTCCTGATTGTGGCAGTTTCATTTTGAAGCTGTTGCTGAAGCCACAACATTCGGTCCATTATGAAGATAGCAGAAATGTTAGGAGTTGCCAAATCAACATCTTGCTGCAGAAAAGAAAGCATTGGTAAACTTGAGAACGCAAAAAGGCCTGGATTTCCACAAAAGACAACAGTGGTGGATGATGGCAGAATAATTTCTAAGGTGAGGACAAACCCTTTGCAACAACCAACAAAGTGAATAACACTCTCTAGGAAGTAGGTGTTTCAGTATCTAAGTCTACCATAAGGAGAAGACTTCATGAGAGCAAATACAAAGGGTTCACCACAAAGTGCAAACCATTAATCAGTGTTAAAAAGAAGTCCGCCTAGTTTTTTTAAAAGCATTCTTTGGACAGATCAAAGACAACTATAGAGAGGAAGGAAAGCGCAAAAGAGTCTTATCTTTCAAATACTTTTATGTAGAAACAGATGTATCTGCTCACATGGAACAGTTGTGCGACCCACAACCTGTGTAAGCGTATGGTATGGCTGCTGCAGGATTCACACTGTACATATACACAGTGGCAACAGAAAACAAATCCAACGGGGACAGTGTTTATCTGATGCTCACTGCTCATACAATGCAAGGATCACAAATGTCAGGTAATGATGGCTTTTTTCCTAATAATAAAGTCTTCATTACTAGAGATGGGCGAGTCCGAAAAGACTCGGAATCGCAAGACCCCAACGAGTCCGAGTCAAGGACTCGGAACTCGTTGCGAGTCCAGCGAGTCCAATGTTAATGAATAGGGACCCGAGTAATAGCGAATAATGACATTTACAACTCGCTGATGTGTCTCTGAAAGTGTGCGAGTCCAAACTCGCTGGTTTTTCTCTTATTTTGAGGCTTGTAGCCGATGATGCGAGGGAAGGGATTCTCCAGCACACACCATGCTTTAAGGAAACAGGAAGCGAGTCGCGCTGACAGGCGCACACACAGAGCAATCCATTCATCAGTGCAATCATGGCAGCAGGACGTGGCACGGTGAACACACTGCGTCTTATTGCACTTGTGGAGGCTCGTCCATTTCTATGGCTCCCTACAGATCCTGACTATGGGGATACGACCCAAATTAATACAGCCTGGAGAGAGATCGCCCAAGAGATGTTCCCTGCGTTCCATCGGAGTGACCATGAGGAACAGAGCAATCTAAGTAAGTTAAATGAGTTTACACGTTATATATTGCATTTACTGTATATATACTCGTGTATAAGCCGACCCGTGTATAAGCCGACCCCCCTATTTTTGCCCCGAAAAACTATGAAAACATATTCACCGCCATCCTGGTATACAGCGGCTATCACTGGTAGACAGCCCCCCAGCAGAGTATACACCTCCCCCTGCAGAGTATACAGGCCCCCAGATGGGTATACATCCCCCCATATTGTGGTATACAGGCAGGGGCGGACTGGCCCAGGTGCCACGGGTCATGCGGCTGCAGGAGCATGAATAATCTGCATGTCCCTGAAGCAGCAGGCGGAAACGGAAGCTCCTGGGCGCGCGATGACGTCATCAGCACGCGGCTGCGTCCGGGAGTGAGCGTCTGTGAGTGGCGTGCGGCTGCGACTGTTAGCGAGCGGCTGTGAGGAGCGCGAGGCTGCGGCTGGGAGCGAGCCATAGGAGAATGCGGGAGCTGCGGTGACTGTGAGGCGGCCGCCAGTCATCACCCCCCCCCCACCCCCCGTCCTCACCTGTGTCGGGCCGGTGAGGGAGGGTTGCGACCCAAACTGTAGGGTGCCAGTCAGTCCCTGTATACAGGGCCCTCAGTGTGTGTACAGACCCCCCCAGCAGTGGGTATACAGGGCCCCCAGCAGTGGGTAGACAGTGGCCCAGTGGGTTTACAGGGCCCCCAGCAGTGGGAATACAGGGCCCCCATAGCAGGGTATACAGGACCCTGAATGTGTTATCATGCTCCACCGCATAGTTGCCTATATTTGGATGGGGTCACAACAGTACAATGAGTTTAATGTCTGATCCTCCTGGCTCTTTCGGCTAAGGGGTTGGGTGTATATAAATACCACTAATGACCAGAGTCTGGTGCCCGCACTATTACATTCTCTATGCGTTGACATGTGTCCTGCCTCATTTGTGATTGTGGCCACGTGAGCTCAATGTCCGTAATGCTGTTGATGATGTTCCACACTGTCGTGTCACTGTGCCTTGTATACACATTACACACACAAAATGAATAAAATGTTATTGTTGATTTGTACACATACTTTTGTTGTTTCAAATATTACACATCTCTAAACCCGGTTTCAAATCATTTCACAGTTGACCATCTTAAAAAACGGTGGAGGAGCTGCCGGGACCAGCATAAGAAGCAGTACCGGCAGTACTCAGAGAGACAACCGGGAGCCGCTCCATTGCTCAACCACTACCACTTTTATGACCGGCTGTCCTTCCTTCACCCGGTGGCCCGTATGCCAAGGTATGTGTCTGCAGCACTGTTGTGTACATTTAGTATTATTTATTAATATATACATTAGGTTCCATTTCGGCTCTGTGGGTAGCAGAGTATACACGTGGCTCTGTGGGTAGCAGAGTATACAGGCGGGTCTGTGGGTAGCAGAGTATACAGGCGGGTCTGTGGGTAGCAGAGTATACAGGCGGGTCTGAGGTAGCAGAGTATACAGGCGGGTCTGAGGTAGCAGAGTATACAGGCGTCTCTGTGGGTAGCAGAGTATACAGGCGGGTCTGAGGTAGCAGAGTATAAAGACGGCTCTGTGGGTAGCAGAGTATACAGGCGGGTCTGTGGGTAGCAGAGTATACAGGCGGGTCTGAGGTAGCAGAGTATAAAGACGGCTCTGTGGGTAGCAGAGTATACAGGCGGGTCTGTGGGTAGCAGAGTATACAGGCGGGTCTGTGGGTAGCAGAGTATACAGGCATCTCTGTGGGTAGCAGAGTATACAGGCGGGTCTGAGGTAGCAGAGTATAAAGACGGCTCTGTGGGTAGCAGAGTATACAGGCGGGTCTGTGGGTAGCAGAGTATACAGGCGGGTCTGAGGTAGCAGAGTATAAAGACGGCTCTGTGGGTAGCAGAGTATACAGGCGGGTCTGTGGGTAGCAGAGTATACAGGCGGGTCTGTGGGTAGCAGAGTATACAGGCGGGTCTGTGGGTAGCAGAGTATACAGGCGGGTCTGTGGGTAGCAGAGTATACAGGCGGGTCTGTGGGTAGCAGAGTATACAGGCGGGTCTGTGGGTAGCAGAGTATACAGGCGGGTCTGTGGGTAGCAGAGTATACAGGCGGGTCTGAGGTAGCAGAGTATACAGGCAGGTCTGTGGGTAGCAGAGTATACAGGCGGGTCTGTGGGTAGCAGAGTATACAGGCGGCTCAGTGGGTAGCAGAGTATATAGGTGATGAGAATAGGGTTAATAGATGGTGCTACAGTGTTGGGGCGTGCTAGAGGGAGCAGAGATCCGATTACTGCCATCATTACTGACCTTATTAAAGATAGCGGCCGCAGCTACATGACATCATGGCAAAGGTAAACATGGGGTGTGGTTAGCTGCAGGAGGTTAGTGAGAGGTGTGGGTTGTTTGGCAGAGGGCGTGGTGGGCGTGGTGAGCACGGCTCCCGCGTCAGATACGCTGCGAGCGCGGAACCGCGGCACATCTCCAGGAGCAGAGGACGTGTCCGGTACGTCCGTAGCCCCCGGCCTCCCCGTTGTCCGCACACACAGCCCCGCTGTGACCTCTGCAGTGTCACAGGCCCCGGCGGGCGGCTGTCATCTCCTCCTGACACTGACCTCCTCCTGATTTGATTGTCTGTGTTGTCCCCCCCCCGCTGTCAGCATCAGTGATCTGCTAAGACCTGTGGGTGCACAGACGGGGGAAGTACAAATGCCAGCATGCCAGGGGGATTGGGCGCTGTGAGGGGCGCAGGTCTTGCTGTGAGCGGAGGGCGCGAGGCCGCTCGAGAAAACGCTATAGCGGCGGTGTAAGTTAAGCGTCTGCGGCTCGCGAAGGCGCATACGCGTCTCCGCTCGCAGTGACGCTAAGGAGTTTGGGATTCGGCTACACTGCCGGAATTTCAAACTCCCGATTATATAAATATATTATATATATATATATTGTATACCTTTCAACCCCTTCCCTGCTTTATATAGATGATATAAGCTAAAAGTTTTGTGAATTAAGTATGTCAAGTTAAAAGTGAAGTCAGGGGGACTTTTTTTTTTCATGTGAACCATTGGTGTTATTGATCGTCTAGATTAGATGGGATGGGGGGGGGTGGGTGGTAATCAGGGGGTGAAAAATTATGTATTAGTATGGAATTAGCAAAGAAAGTCACGTATTCCTTTATGTTATGTACAGTTGGTTATTATTTCATAATAATAACAAATATCTGATTAAGAATACACAGATACACAGAGTCTAAAAAGCGTGCAACTTAATGTTTGACCTATGTTTTTGTTTCCAAATGCAATGCATTCACCAAATTTTTTTTTACTTTACCCACAGAGAAGCTTACTACAGAGGGCGGCGTGCTGCTAATCCTCCACCTCCAAACAGAAGGCGGCGTGGAGTAAACCCACCACCACCACCACGGCCGGCGCCACCACCACCACCGCCGTCGCCGCCGCCACCACCACCACCAGCATCGCCGCCAGCAGCGCCAGGGCCAGCACCACCACCGCCGCCACCAGCGGCCGTGCCAGCACCACCACCGCCGGCACCAGCGGCAGGGCCATCAACACCACCACCGCCGTCCCCGCCACCACCACCACCACCACCGCCACCAGCGGTAGGGTCCGCACCACCACCGCCCCACCAGCGGCAGGGCCATCAACACCACCACCGCCGTCCCCGCCACCACCACCACCACCACCGCCACCAGCGGCAGGGTCCGCACCACCACCGCCCCCACCAGCGGCAGGGCCATCAACACCACCACCGCCGTCCCCGCCACCACCACCACCACCACCGCCACCAGCGGCAGGGTCCGCACCACCACCGCCCCCACCAGCGGCAGGGCCAGCACCACCACCGCCACCACCAGCGGCATGGCCAGCACCACCACCGCCACCACCAGCGGCATGGCCAGCACCACCACCGCCACCACCAGCGGCAGGGCCAGCACCACCACCGACGCCACCAGTGGCAGGCCCAGCTTATGGTCCGATCCCGGGGTCAGCACATTTAAGTGTGCAACAGAGTAATGCTGACTTTGCCCGCAGTATTATACCATTCATGGATAATATTCCATTTGACAGGCTACTGCGGGCAAGGTCAGCATTACAGATAGTGCTGGAAGCCTGTCAGCCAAATAACGACCCCGGTGATGTGTTCCAATATTTGGATGGGTGGAAAATAAACTCTAACAGCCTAGGCAGGCCCACAACACGGGACAGCCATGTCCCACCCCACAGGGCTTTGCCTCACTGCCAGTGGCCAGCTAACAGGGACCTACCACCGTTCCCTACACCTGTTCAGAGGATCCACCCTGAAGGGTTCGGCCAGGCCATACGTGGGGCCCTTGACCTTTTGCAGGACGGACAGCCCACCTACCAGGACCTGTAGGGCTCCATTTGTTGTTGTTCTTGTTGTTACTACAATTTTAAAAGGTAGTATTTTTTGGAATGTCCAAACAGTGCTGCCATTTTTTTTTTTTTAAACACAGTTTTAAAAACCAGCTTTGTGTCTGTATTTTTTCAAGGAATGAATGTGGAGTTATTTTTGTGGTTGGGCTTCAAGTCATCATAATTATTATAATTATTTATTTATATAGCGCCCATAGGTTCCATGGCGCTTTACATGAGGAAAAGGTAGAGAAGGACAAGTACAATAAACATAGACAATAAGGTCATATAGGTACAATAGTAGAGGACCCTGTACGCGTGGGCTCACATTCTACGAGGGGTGGGTGGGGATACAATAGGGTGGGGAAGGTGTCGGTCGTGGGGCGTGTAGCGGGGTCTCATGGCAGGTTGTAGGCCTGTCGGAAGAGGTGAGTCTTTAGAAGTATCTTTAAGGTTCAGAGGGTAGGCGACTGACTGATGAGGTGGGGCAGGGAGTTCCATAGCATGGCGGATTACCGGGAGAAATCCTGTATGCGGTTGTGGGAAGAGGAGATGAGGGTGGACTGTAGGACAAGTTCTTGGGATGAACGCAGGTTGCGTGAGGGATGGTATCGGGAGATCAGGTCGGAGATGTATGGTGGGGATAGGTTGTGTAAGGCTTTGAATGTCATGGTCAGTGTTTTAAAGTGAGCTCTCTGTGGGCCGGAGGGGCCAGGGAACGGCTTGGCAGAGGGGGTAGGCAGGGGAGTAGCGTGAGGACAGATGTATTAGTCGGGCAGCAGAGTTTAGTATAGATTGGAGAGGTGCAAGAGAGTTGGCAGGGAGACCTATGCGAAGGAGGTTGCAGTAGTCAAGGCGGGAGATGATGAGGGCATTTATGAGTGTTTCAGCAGTGTCAGGATTGAGGAACGACCGAATTGGTTAAATATTTTTGAGTTGGAGTCACAGGGACTTGGTTAGGGACTAGAGGTGGGGCTTGAAGGAGAGGGAGGAGTCAAGGATTACCCCGAGACATTTGGCGTGGGGGACAGGGGAGAGAGCATCATTAGCAAGTACTTTACGGCCCGCATGGCGCATGAAGTCACCTTGGTTACTAAGTGTCAAATCATGACTCCACATACAACTGTTGCTGACAAACAGTGCCTGTGTTTGGGGGGTTACTTTCTGCCTCGCTATGGCAACAAGACTATGAACACATGTGAGAGGCTGGGACGTCTACATGCTACACATCGCGTCTACGCGTTTTGTATGGAGCGTACAGTGGGACCCTTCAACAGGCTCCAGCAGGATGATAGTCCAAGCAACGCCCACGATGCAGGCATAGGATTGGTGCCTGGAAAAATTAGCCCAATGGGCTGTTTCCCATTTTTAGTATAAATGTAGGCCTAAGGGCCATAAAAAGCTTGTTAGCCAGTGTGTCTCCCAAACCATGATAAGCTTGTTAGCCTGGGTGGCTCCAAAAATTAGCCCAAGGGGCTGTATCCCATTTTTGGTATAAATGTAGGCCTAAGGGCCATAAAAAGCTTGTTAGCCAGGGTGTCTCCCAAAGCATGATAAGCTTGTTAGCCTGGGTGGCTCCAAAAATTAGCCCAAGGGGCTATATCCCATTTTTGGTATAAATGTAGGCCTAAGGGCCATAAAAAGCTTGTTAGCCAGGGTGTCTCCCAAAGCATGATAAGCTTGTTAGCCTGGGTGGCTCCAAAAATTAGCCCAAGGGGCTGTATCCCATTTTTGGTATAAATGTAGGCCTAAGGTCCATAAAAAGCTTGTTAGCCAGGGTGTCCCCCAAAGCATGATAAGCTTGTTAGCCTGGGTGGCTCCAAAAATTAGCCCAAGGGGCTGTATCCCATTTTTGGTATAAATGTAGGCCTAAGGGCCATAAAAAGCTTGTTAGCCAGGGTGTCTCCCAAAGCATGATAAGCTTGTTAGCCTGGGTGGCTCCAAAAATTAGCCCAAGGGGCTGTATCCCATTTTTGGTATAAATGTAGGCCTAAGGGCCATAAAAAGCTTGTTAGCCAGGGTGTCTCCCAAAGCATGATAAGCTTGTTAGCCTGGGTGGCTCCAAAAATTAGCCCAAGGGGCTGTATCCCATTTTTGGTATAAATGTAGGCCTAAGGGCCATAAAAAGCTTGTTAGCCAGGGTGTCTCCCAAAGCATGATAAGCTTGTTAGCCTTTGTGGCTTAAAAAATTAGCCCAAAGGGCTTAATAAAGTCTATTTATAAATAAAGCAGGGCGCTTGGCCCATTGCATATTATTGCTTGGACTAGGAGCATAGAAGAAGCAAGGCCAACTATGCAGTCCTAGGCTTGGTGCCTCAAAAAATTAGCCCAAAGGGCTTAATAAAGTATTTTTTTACATAAAGCAGGGCGCTTGGCCCATAGCATATTATTGCTTGGACTGGGTGCCGAATCAAATCAACAGAGCTACGGGACTTGTCATTAATTCCTGTCAAAAATGGGCATATTGTTAACAGCGCAATATCCCAATCATATTAATTATGATTAGGTTAATCTAGGATTGTGTACTGTCGTCAGGAGGGCTTAGGAACTGTGATGATATCCAATCCTTGTTGAATTTAATTAGAGTGAGCCTGTCGGCATTTTCTGTGGTGAGGCGGGACCTTCTATCAGTGACTATACCCCCAGCGGCACTGAAAACACGCTCTGATGTCACACTAGCAGCTGGGCATGCCAGCACCTCCAAGGCATACAATGACAGCTCAGTCCAAGTGTGCAGCTTGGAAACCCAGTAATTAAAGGGTACAGAAGGGTCGGTTAGGAAGCTGGTACTGTCACTGAGATACTGCTGCACCATGTTGGACAATTGTTGTCTCCTACTCAAGGTCACCGTAGGCAAATTACGTTCTTGATTGGAAGGTCTGTTGAACATCGCCCAGTTGGCGGACATCTTACCCCCACCTCTTCTTGTCATTGATGGCGTTTGTGTCCCAACCAAAGGCTGCTGTTGGAAAGAGCTGGTTCTTCGATGTATAGCGGATTCAGACGGTGATATTGCCAGCAAAATATCAAGAAGAACCCTCTTTACATGATCCATCGTTAAGCCCCTGGATGAGTGCGACAGCAGCGACTGAAATTTGTCTTTGTACCGTGGGTCCAAAAACGTTAACAACCAGTAGAGGTCGCTGTCATAGATGTGTATGACGCGTGGATCTTTGGAGACACATTGACACATTACTTCAGCCATGTGTGCTAAGCTGCAAAGACTCATCTCCTCGGTTACAACAGAATGAAGATCACTACGCGTCGTGGCCTCTAAATCGGTGTCCGCCTCCTCCTCTTCAGCCCACCCATGCTGTACCGACATAAATGTAGGGTTGGGAGTCCCATCAGGGTTCACATCAGTACCAGAGAAAAATAAATCTTCTTCATCATCACCCTCATCACCATCTTCCTGAACCAATGTAGCCTGCTGATATTGGCTAGGGTGGCTAGGATCAGCGATGTTCAATTCTGGCTCCATAGCCATCCGCTGTGCTCTCAAAGCATCTGTTTTGAGATTCAATAGGGATTCTTGGAGCAGGCAGAGCATGGGGATGGTGAGACTTATAATCGACTGATCCCCACTGACGAGTTTGGTACAGTATTCGAAGTTATCCAGCAACTCGCAAAGGTCAGCGATCCAGACCCACTCGAAAGTAGTGATGTGTGTGGTATGACTTCCAGGTTGACGGGCATGTTGCAGCTGAAATTCCGCTATTGCCTTCTGCTGCTCATTAAACCTTGCCAGCATATGGAAGGTGGAGTTCCATCGCGTAGGCATGTCGCAAATTAGCCTGTGTTTCGGCAAGTTAAATTGGATTTGAAGGGCAGAAAGACTTGCAGCTGCTGTGGACGAATTTCTAAAGTGGGCGCAAATTCGCCTCACCTTATCCAGTAGCTCAGATAACTCTGGGTATATTTTGAGGAATTTCTGAACTACCAGGTTCAGGACATGAGCCATGCAAGGCACATGTACAAGTTTACCGTGCTTTATTGCCGCCACAAGGTTTGCACCATTATCGCTCACAACTAGACCTGGTTGTAGTTCCAGTGGGGCCAGCCACTCATCGGTCTGTTGCTTGAGACCTTTCCACAACTCTGTTGCAGTGTGACGTGTGTCACCTAGGCAGATAAGCTTCAGAAGAGCCTGTTGTCGCCTTGCAGAAGCAGTACTGCAAAGCTCCCAACTCGGACGTGATGGTGCTTGAGGCTCAGCAGTGGACAAGGAAGTGGTAGAAGCAGATTGGGCACTGGACATATATGAGGAGGCAGACACCCGGAATGATGTTGGGCCCGCTATTCGTGGAGTTGGAAGTATGTCAGATGGTACAGTTTTAGAAGTTGGGACACTCTCCACCAGGTTGATCCAGTGAGCAGTTAGTGAAATGTATCTGCCCTGTCCACAACTACTTGTCCACGTGTCCGTAGTTAGGTGGACTTTGGCGGTGACAGCATTTGTTAAAGCACGTTTTAAGTTGTTAACCACGTGCTGGTGTAAGGCGGGAACGGCACTACGTGAGAAAAAGTACCGGCTGGGTACAGAGTATCGTTGTGCTGCCTCAGCCATCAACTCCCGAAAAGACTCTGTACCCACAAGCCTAAACGGCAGCATTTCCACAGCTAACAACTTGGCTATTTTCGCTGTCACTTTTTGGGAATATGGGTGTGTCGGTTGGAACTTCCGCTGTCTTTCATACAGCTGTGGCACAGACAACTGCACGTTTGGACCAGACTGACAAGAGGATTGACTACTGTCATGTCTGTCTTGTAAAGCACCTTGGGAGGAGTACGCTTGAGCAGGAGCTGAAGCCTGAACACTTGCTGGTGAAGGATGTATCTGAGGTAGCCTGGAAGTGTTTGGATCAGAAGGCACTGATTTTGAACCCTGATAGGGTGCCCACTGAATTGGGTGCTTAAGAGACATATGCTTGCGCATACTGCTGGTGCTCTGGTTTCCTTTTACCGTGCCTCTGCTAAGCCTTGCCTGGCACATCTTACAGATAACCATATTTGGTAATGTTGGGCTATCCTTAAAAAATTTCCACACACTGGCTGTTTGTCCTTTATTTTTAATTGGAGGAAGAGGAGGATGACTCTGTTCAACACCAACTGTGGACACATTTTGGGCAACTGTGTTTGCAGTTTGTGCAACAGTTGGCACAGTTTGTGCCACAGTTGACGCTATTTGGGCAACTGTTCTCACAGTTTGTGTTCTGGAGACAGTACGCCTTTGTGATTTTGCCAGTGGTACATAGCCACTTTCGTCCTCCTGGCTGCTCTCTTGGCTATGCAATTCAGCAATCCAGGTAGGATCTGTGGTGTCATCATCCACCCCTTCCAGTTCAAAGGATTCTGGATAAACTGACTGAGCAGGCTGGCCAGATGAGATGTGTGTCTCATCATCCTCATCATCATCCACCTCCTGAGATACTGTTTGCATTTCGTGAAAGTGTCTTTCCTCAGGACGCGCTACTTCCAAACTTTGGCCATGAGTAGACATTTCGTCTACTTCAAGTATCTCGTCAGGCAGTGACAAAGAAACCCCTTGATAAGAACCGAATAAGTCATCCGAGTGACCAAGGTCCATATTCAAATTTTCCTCTGGCTGCCGATGGGTTGAGGCAATATGACGACTTTGAGGATTGGATGGAGCTGCATTGTCTGTAGCGACACTAGAATGTCTTGCCACGGATGATTGCGTACTGCAAGAACCAGTGGTCGAGGGCGTCTGAGCCATCCAAGATGTTATCTTGTCATGCTCATCCGGCCTCAACAACACGTTTTCTTTGAGTACTGGGATTTCTAGGTAGAAAAAAGGACGTTCTATCAATCCTAGGCTGTGTACTTGTACCAGTGCCTTCTTGGGCAAGACTGCTGCGGCCACGAGCTCGTCCCTGTCCCTTTGCAACATCCTTTTTGGTAATTGTTTTTTTTTGAGACATTGTAGACGAATGCACAGTCACCAAGTTGGAGTTAGGTGTTGCTGTATGCGTCACTTGCTGGCGGGGTAAGTGTGCGCGCTCACACTTGGCAGTGAAGCCGCACACTACACTCCCTAAAAAAATTAGTTTCAAGTGCGCACAGCCACCGAGATGTGGTTAGGTTAGCTGAATGCGTCACTTGCTGGCGGGGTAAGTGTGCGCTCTCACACTTGGCAGTGAAGCCGCACACTACACTCCCTAAAAAAATTGGTTTGAAGTGCGCACAGCCACCGAGATGTGGTTAGGTTAGCTGAATGCGTCACTTGCTGGCGGGGTAAGTGTGCGCTCTCACACTTGGCAGTGAAACCGCACACTACACTCCCTAAAAAAATTGGTTTGAAGTGCGCACAGCCACCGAGATGTGGTTAGGTTAGCTGAATGCGTCACTTGCTGGCGGGGTAAGTGTGCGCTCTCACACTTGGCAGTGAAACCGCACACTACACTCCCTATAAAAATTGGTTAGAAGTGCGCACAGCCACCGAGATGTGGTTAGGTTAGCTGAATGCGTCACTTTCTGGCGGGGTAAGTGTGCGCTCTCACACTTGGCAGTGAAGCCGCACACTACACTCCCTAAAAAAATTGGTTTGAAGTGCGCACAGCCACCGAGATGTGGTTAGGTTAGCTGAATGCGTCACTTGCTGGCGGGGTAAGTGTGCGCTCTCACACTTGGCAGTGAAGCCGCACACTACACTCCCTAAAAAAATTAGTTTCAAGTGCGCACAGCCACCGATATGTGGTTAGGTTAGCTGAATGCGTCACTTGCTGGCGGGGTAAGTGTGCGCTCTCACACTTGGCAGTGAAGCCGCACACTACACTCCCTAAAAAAATTGGTTTGAAGTGCGCACAGCCACCGAGATGTGGTTAGGTTAGCTGAATGCGTCACTTGCTGGCGGGGTAAGTGTGCGCTCTCACACTTGGCAGTGAAACCGCACACTACACTCTCTAAAAAAATTGGTTAGAAGTGCGCACAGCCACCGAGATGTGGTTAGGTTAGCTGAATGCGTCACTTGCTGGCGGGGTAAGTGTGCGCTCTCACACTTGGCAGTGAAGCCGCACACTACACTCCCTAAAAAAATTAGTTTCAAGTGCGCACAGCCACCGAGATGTGGTTAGGTTAGCTGAATGCGTCACTTGCTGGCGGGGTAAGTGTGCGCTCTCACACTTGGCAGTGAAGCCGCACACTACACTCCCTAAAAAAATTGGTTTGAAGTGCGCACAGCCACCGAGATGTGGTTAGGTTAGCTGAATGCGTCACTTGCTGGCGGGGTAAGTGTGCGCTCTCACACTTGGCAGTGAAACCGCACACTACACTCCCTAAAAAAATTGGTTAGAAGTGCGCACAGCCACCGAGATGTGGTTAGGTTAGCTGAATGCGTCACTTGCTGGCGGGGTAAGTGTGCGCTCTCACACTTGGCAGTGAAGCCGCACACTACACTCCCTAAAAAAATTGGTTTGAAGTGCGCACAGCCACCGAGATGTGGTTAGGTTAGCTGAATGCGTCACTTGCTGGCGGGGTAAGTGTGCGCTCTCACACTTGGCAGTGAAACCGCACACTACACTCTCTAAAAAAATTGGTTAGAAGTGCGCACAGCCACCGAGATGTGGTTAGGTTAGCTGAATGCGTCACTTGCTGGCGGGGTAAGTGTGCGCTCTCACACTTGGCAGTGAAGCCGCACACTACACTCCCTAAAAAAATTAGTTTCAAGTGCGCACAGCCACCGAGATGTGGTTAGGTTAGCTGAATGCGTCACTTGCTGGCGGGGTAAGTGTGCGCTCTCACACTTGGCAGTGAAGCCGCACACTACACTCCCTAAAAAAATTGGTTTGAAGTGCGCACAGCCACCGAGATGTGGTTAGGTTAGCTGAATGCGTCACTTGCTGGCGGGGTAAGTGTGCGCTCTCACACTTGGCAGTGAAACCGCACACTACACTCCCTAAAAAAATTGGTTAGAAGTGCGCACAGCCACCGAGATGTGGTTAGGTTAGCTGAATGCGTCACTTGCTGGCGGGGTAAGTGTGCGCTCTCACACTTGGCAGTGAAACCGCACACTACACTCCCTAAAAAAATTGGTTAGAAGTGCGCACAGCCACCGAGATGTGGTTAGGTTAGCTGAATGCGTCACTTGCTGGCGGGGTAAGTGTGCGCGCTCACACTTGGCAGTGAAGCCGCACACTACACTCCCTAAAAAAATTGGTTTGAAGTGCGCACAGCCACCGAGATGTGGTTAGGTTAGCTGAATGCGTCACTTGCTGGCGGGGTAAGTGTGCGCTCTCACACTTGGCAGTGAAGCCGCACACTACACTCCCTAAAAAAATTAGTTTCAAGTGCGCACAGCCACCGAGATGTGGTTAGGTTAGTTGAATGCGTCACTTGCTGGCGGGGTAAGTGTGCGCTCTCACACTTGGCAGTGAAGCCGCACACTACACTCCCTAAAAAAATTAGTTTCAAGTGCGCACAGCCACCGAGATGTGGTTAGGTTAGCTGAATGCGTCACTTGCTGGCGGGGTAAGTGTGCGCTCTCACACTTGGCAGTGAAGCCGCACACTACACTCCCTAAAAAAATTGGTTTGAAGTGCGCACAGCCACCGAGATGTGGTTAGGTTAGCTGAATGCGTCACTTGCTGGCGGGGTAAGTGTGCGCTCTCACACTTGGCAGTGAAGCCGCACACTACACTCCCTAAAAAAATTAGTTTCAAGTGCGCACAGCCACCGAGATGTGGTTAGGTTAGCTGAATGCGTCACTTGCTGGCGGGGTAAGTGTGCGCTCTCACACTTGGCAGTGAAGCCGCACACTACACTCCCTAAAAAAATTGGTTTGAAGTGCGCACAGCCACCGAGATGTGGTTAGGTTAGCTGAATGCGTCACTTGCTGGCGGGGTAAGTGTGCGCTCTCACACTTGGCAGTGAAACCGCACACTACACTCCCTAAAAAAATTGGTTAGAAGTGCGCACAGCCACCGAGATGTGGTTAGGTTAGCTGAATGCGTCACTTGCTGGTGGGGTAAGTGTGCGCTCTCACACTTGGCAGTGAAGCCGCACACTACACTCCCTAAAAAAATTAGTTTCAAGTGCGCACAGCCACCGAGATGTGGTTAGGTTAGCTGAATGCGTCACTTGCTGGCGGGGTAAGTGTGCGCTCTCACACTTGGCAGTGAAGCCGCACACTACACTCCCTAAAAAAATTGGTTTGAAGTGCGCACAGCCACCGAGATGTGGTTAGGTTAGCTGAATGCGTCACTTGCTGGCGGGGTAAGTGTGCGCGCTCACACTTGGCAGTGAAACCGCACACTACACTCCCTAAAAAAATTGGTTAGAAGTGCGCACAGCCACCGAGATGTGGTTAGGTTAGCTGAATGCGTCACTTGCTGGCGGGGTAAGTGTGCGCTCTCACACTTGGCAGTGAAGCCGCACACTACACTCCCTAAAAAAATTGGTTTGAAGTGCGCACAGCCACCGAGATGTGGTTAGGTTAGCCGAATGCGTCACTTGCTGGCGGGGTAAGTGTGCGCTCTCACACTTGGCAGTGAAGCCGCACACAACACTCCCTAAAAAAATTGGTTTGAAGTGCGCACAGCCACCGAGATGTGGTTAGGTTAGCTGAATGCGTCACTTGCTGGCGGGGTAAGTGTGCGCTCTCACACTTGGCAGTGAAGCCGCACACTACACTCCCTAAAAAAATTGGTTTGAAGTGCGCACAGCCACCGAGATGTGGTTAGGTTAGCTGAATGTGTCACTTGCTGGCGGGGTAAGTGTGCGCTCTCACACTTGGCAGTGAAGCCGCACACTACACTCCCTAAAAAAATTGGTTTGAAGTGCGCACAGCCACCGAGATGTGGTTAGGTTAGCTGAATGCGTCACTTGCTAGCGGGGTAAGTGTGTGCACGCACACTTGGCAGTGAAGCCGCACACTACACTCCCTAAGGTGGAGTACGTGCTAGCAGCAATGCACTGGTCTGCCACAGAAAAAATAACGCTCTATGGCTTATTAGGAACAAAAATCGATCTGGTGCAAAAACAAAAATGAAACAGCACCTCAGCTAAGCCTCTGACTGCAGCTGTTAGCAAAGCTGAGTGAGTAAGCTAAGCTATGAGGTCCGTCCTGTGTGCACTCTAAGGCTTCTCCTTCCTTCCCTCCCTGCCTGCCTGCCTACACAGCACTACTCCGTCCTCCTCCTAGCTCTCAGAAGAGCTTTTTGGGTTAATAAAAGGAATCTTCCCTACACTGACAATCCCTGATCTGCTCCAGCATATATCTCTCTCTCCCTATACTAGGTCAGATCGTCTCAGGAATGTGCCCAAAATGGCGGGGACAAGCCTTATATACTGCCTTGCCTGTCATAGATGACATAGGCATGACGCTGGACAGCAGCCAATCATAGTCCTGACACAACCAACTTTGCTATGCCATTACTGACTATGATTGGCTATCTTCACAAGTTTTCTGACCTAACACGCACGCTGTGCTGACTCGGAACATAACAGATTCTGTATTCCACAGTCCGAATCCCGAATACAGTATACAGGACTCGGATTCGTAGACTCGTAGGACTCGGAATCGTAGACTCGCTGCTGACAGCGGGTATCTGTGACGAGTCAAGCTTATTGCCATTGAATTCCATTGGACTCGTCACTGTGCGAGTCCAAGCTGGGAGATTCGCCGAGTAACGAGTCCTGCGAGTACCTTCAGAATCGCCGAGTCCCGAGTCCTAGCGAGTAGACTCGCCCATCCCTATTCATTACTTGACAGTTGTGATACTTTCATTGTATGAGCAGCGTGGATAGGAGAAACACTGTTAGCCTTGGATTTATTTTCTTTGGACAGATGACACGAAAATGAATCTGTACCAGAATGATGGAAAGATAAATATATGGAGAAGGCTTGGTACAGCTCATGATCCAAAGCACAGCACACCCTCTGTAAATCATAGTGGAGGCAATGTGATATCATAGGCATGCATGGCTTCAAATTGTACTGGTTCACTGAGGTTTATTGAAAATGTGACAGAAGATAGAAGACAGCTGATGAATTCTGAAGTGTACAGGGTGATACTTATTACTCAAATTCTAAAAAAAATCATCACATACGATTGGATGACACCTAATAGTACAGTTGGCAAATGACCCAAAACAACCCTGGAGTTTTCTTTAAGGCAAAGAAGTGGAATAATCTGCAATGGCAATCACCAGATTTCAACCCCCCTATCGAGCATGAATTTCACATGTTTAAGACAAAAATTAGGCAGAAAGTCCCACAAACAAGCAACAAGCCAGCTCGAGTAACATCATTGCAAACCATCACAAAGGAGGAAACCCAGCTTTTGGTGACATCAGGAAGTCATTGTCTCCTTACCTGTAAAGGCTTCTCTGCAAAGTATTACAATTAATATTCTATTTATGGTACAGTAAATTTGCTCATTACCTTTTGAACCCTGAAATGAGGAGGTTGTGTAGACAAAACGGTTGAAATTTCTAAATGTTGTAAAGGATGTTTTTGTTCAACCTTTTTAATCAACCCTGTAGTAAGTCTACACTTCAATTGCATCCCAGTTGATAGTTTTAAAATAAAAAATAGTGGCAAATCATGAAGATTCAGCCACTGTCCAAATATTTCTGGACCTAACTGTATGTGCTAATTCTGCAGCAGCATATGACAATAGGTAGAGACGTTCCCTATACTTAAATTGCAGGTAAGAGATTGCCTTAATAGATTATTTATAACAAACAGTTTGGTTGGTTTCAGAAATAATTTTTTTTCTCATGTGTGAAAAATTGTCCAAGTTTTTTGCAAATATGACAAAATCCGATTTTCAAATATGACAAAAAAAAACGTATCTGCTACCTATTAAACAGTAAACATCTGCGTGCGATCCATAATTAGTGGAAAGGAGCATGGGCTGTTCTTTAACTACTGGATATTTGTCCCTACTGTATACAATATTTTGTTGCATAAAAAGCACAAGAAAAATATTGCTAAATATCAAAAGAATGCATGCAGTGGTGTGAAAAAGTGTTTCCCCTTCCTGATCTTATTCTTTTGCCTGTTTGTTACACTTAAATGTTTCAGATCACCAAACAGATTTAAACATTAGACAAAGGCAACATAAGTAAAAACAAAAGGCATGCAGTTTTTAAATGAGTGGTTTATTATTATGGGAAAAAGAAATTCAAACCTACAGGGCCCTGTGTGAAAAAGCGATTCATCCCCCCCTCTTAAAATATTAAGTAAAGGAGCTTTATCACATATTTTGGAAGCTGAGTTAAATTTCCTCAGCCACACCCAGGTCTGTTTATTGACATACCTGTTCTCAATCAAGAACTCAAATATAACCTGCCTGACAAAGTGAAGTACACCAAAAGATCCTCAAACGCTACAAAACATGCCGCAATCCAAAGACATTAAAAAACTAATGAGAAACAAAGTAATTGAGATCTATCAGTCTGGGAATGCTTATAAAGCCATTTCTAAATCTTTGTAAATGCTCTATCTTTTAGATCTGCTGTTTTTTCAAGATCACTGCCAGTCTTATGGTGCCGTCACACAGCACGATCTGGCCAGCGATGTCGGAAGCGATGTGCGGGTGCCCGCTCGGTTCCGACATCGCTGGCCAGCTGTCACACAGCATCGCTGCGGCCGGCGACACCGCAGCGATGCGGGCGGTGACATCGCTCGTTGGGCTGGGCTCAGCCCAGCGAGCGATCCGCAGCAACGCTGCGGTATAGGCTGGATCGCCGCCGACATCGCTCTGGCGATGTCACACGGCGCGATCCAGCCTTATCGCAGGTCGCCGGTTGACAGGTTTACGGTTCTTCCCGTAAACCTGTCAACCTGCGACCAGCGATAAAACGCGGTCGCACCGCTCATTTACACAGCGCGACGTCGCTAGCGACATCGCTGATACGTCACTTTTTCGGCGATGTCGCTAGCGACGTCGCCAGGTGTGACGGCACCTTTAGTTTCAGCTTTGAGATGCTAAGTTGGTCTCTTGAATCTGTACTCTGGGGATTGATCTATTGCTGCGTTACCTTCCCTGTGTTTGACCATTATTTTGTCTTGTCCTTGAGATCTGATCCATTCCTCTCCAGGTAACTGACGTCAGACCATGACTTAACTACACCTCAGTTTTATCTCTCCTGGTATATTATCTGAATGTTTGACTATTCTACTTCTTCTTGTCCATGTGATGACTAGTGTCACACACTTCTGAGCAAAAAGAACAAAAAGGATTATCTCAATTTTAACAGAAAACATCTTGATTATCCACAAGACTTTTGGGAGAATATTCTGTTGATTGATGAGACGAAGGTTGAACATTTTGGAAGGTGTATGTCCCATCACATCTTGCACATTACATCTAGCATAAAAGTAACACAGCATTTCAGAAAAGGAACATCAAACCAACTTTAATTATGGTGGTGGTAGTATGATGGTCTGGGGCTGTTGTGCTGCTTCAGGACCTAGAAGACTTCCTGTGGTGAATGGATCCATGAATTCTGCAGACTACTAAAGAATCCTGATGGAGAATTTCCGGCCATGTGTTCATGACTTCAAGCTAAAGCACTCTTTTGTTATGCAGCAGGACCATGATCCAAAACACACTAGCAAGTCCACCTCTGAATAACATCAGAAAAATCAAAAAAAATTTAGAGTTTGGAGTGGCCAAGTCGATGTCCTGATCTTAATCCAATTGAGATGCTGTGGCAGGACCTTAAAAAGGTGGTTCTTGCTCGGATACTCTCCAATGTGTCTGAGTTCTGCAAAAATGAATGGGCCAAAATTCATCCATAACATTGTAAAAGAATCACTGCCAGTTATTGAAAATGCTTGATTGCATATGTTGCTTTTAAGGGTGTTAAGGGTGGCCCAGCCAGTTATTAGGTTTAGAGGCAATCACTTTTCCACACAGGACCCTGTAGGTTTGGATTTCTTTTTCCCTTAATAATAAAGACACTCATTTATAAATTGCATTTTGTGTTTACTTGTGTTGTTTTTGTCTAATATATATATATTTATTAATTTGGTGATCTAAACCATTTGAGGGTGACAAACATGCAAAAGAATAAGAAGTTTTAAAGTTAATTTTAATCAATAGATCTTAATAATGAGTTCCACAATTGAATGCATTTATTTATTTTTTTCCTTTGCTGAGATAATCCTATACAGTGCCTTGTGAAAGTATTTGGCCCCCTTGAACTTTTAAACCTTTTGCCACATTTCAGGCATCAAACAAAGATATAAATTCTAATTTTTTTGTGAAGAATCAACAACAAGTGGGGCACAATCATGAAGAGGAACGAAATTTATTGGATATTTTAAACTTTTTTAACAAATAACAAACTGAAAAGTGGGGCATGCAATACTATTCGACCCCCTTGAGTTAATACTTTGTAGCGCCACCTTTTGCTGCGATTACAGCTGCAAGTCTCTTGGGGTATGTCTCTATCAGTTTTGCACATCAAGAGACTGAAATTATTGTCCATTCTTCCTTGCAAAACAGCTGGAGCTCAGTGAGGTTGGATGGAGAGCGTTTCTGAACAGCAGTTTTCAGCTCTTTCCACAGATTCTCGATTGGATTCAGGTCTGGACTGTGACTTGTCCATTCTAACACCTGGATACGTTATTTTTGAACCATTCCATTGTAGATTTTGCTTTATGTTTGGGATCATTGTCTTGTTGGAAGATAAATCTCCATCCCAGTCTCAGGTCTTTTGCAGACTCCAACAGGTTTTCTTCCAGAATAGTCCTGTATTTGGCTCCGTCCATCTTCCCATCAATTTTAACTATCTTCCCTGTTCCTGCTGAAGAAAAGCAGGCCCAAACCATGATGCTGCCACCACCATGTTTGACAGTGGGGATGGTGTTTTGAGGGTGATGAGCTGTGTTGCTTTTACGCCAAACATATCGTTTTGCATTGTGGCCAAAAAGTTTGATTTTGGTTTCATCTGACCAGAGCACCTTATTCCACATGTTTGGTGTCTCCCAGGTGGCTTGTGGCAAACTTCAAACAAGAATTTTTATGGCTATCTTTGAGAAATGGCTTTGTTCTTGCCACTCTTCCATAAAGGCCAGATTTGTGGAGTGTACGACTGATTGTAGTCTTATGGACAGACTCTCCCACCTCAGCTGTAGATCTCTGCAGTTCATCCAGAGTGATCACAGTCATTTTCGCTGCATCTCTGATCAGTCTTCTCCTTGTTCGAGATGAAAGTTTAGAGGGACGGCCGAGTCTTGGTAGATTAGCAGTGGTCTGATACTCCTTCCATTTCAATATGATCACTTGCACAGTGCTCCTTGAGATGTTTAAAACTTGGGAAATCTTTTTCTATCCAAATGCGGCTTTAATCTTCGCCACAACAGTATCTCGGATCTGCTTGGTGTGTTCTTTGGCCTTCATGATGCTCTCTGCACTTGAAACAGAACCCTGAGACTATCACAGAGCAGGTGCATTTATACGGAGACTTGATTACACACAGATGGATTCCATTTATCATTACCAGTCATTTAGGACAACATTGAATCATTCAGAGATCCTCACTGAACTTCTGGAGTGAGTTTGCTGCACTGAATGTAAAGGGGCCGAATAATATTGCACTCCCCACTTTTCAGTTTTTTATTTGTTAAAAAAGTTTAAAATATCCAATAAATTTTGTTCCACTTCACGATTGTGTCCCACTTGTTGTTGATTCTTCACAAAAAAATTAGAATTTATATCTTTATGTTTGAAGCCTGAAATGTGGCAAAAGTTTGGAAAGTTCAAGGGGCCAAATACTTTCACAACGCACTGTATGTGTCCCAGCTATGTACTGTGTAATTGCTGTGTCTGACCGTACG
Source organism: Allobates femoralis (assembly GCA_033576535.1). NCBI lineage: Eukaryota > Metazoa > Chordata > Amphibia > Anura > Aromobatidae > Allobates > Allobates femoralis. The sequence continues at coordinate 511,297,124 of JARQOC010000001.1, forward strand.
GGGACATGGTCTGGTCATACCACATCTACTGGGCCGGAGAGGACACAAAATAGTATACAGACATTACAGTACAGGATCACAAGTTATACTTTCTTTGAGGTAAAACTTTTTCCTGTTTTTAAAAAAATGTTTTACCTCAAATAAATAATTATTTGTGATCCCATACTGTAATGTCTCTATATTTTTAACTTCTTTCCCTGTCCAGGCGCTGTGGTATGATCAAACCATGGCCCTGTACGGTCAGACACAGCCATTACACAGTACATACCAGGGACACATGTATAAGATTATCTCAGCACAGGAGATGTGGTATGATCAGACATGTCCCTGTATGGTCAGACACGGCCATTACACAGTACATAGCAGGGACACATATATATATATATATGTATATCTATCTATCTATCTATCTATCTATCTATCTATCTATCTATCTATATATGTATATATATATATATATATATATATATATATGATTGGCCAGATCTCTCCCAGCCATCTGATTGGCTGGGAGAGTGAAAGGCCCTTTTAATATGAATAGATGTCTATCGGCCGGTCCCTGTGCAGCCCTCGGTTAAGGTGTGTATCCAATTTTTTTATTTTCTAACCACTTTTCATCTCTTTTACAGGACTTTTGCAGTGTATCTATTGATACACTGCAAAAGTACTCGGTACTTGCTACTCCTGAGTAATCCTAATTTACTCGGCGAGCAGCGAGTACACGAATACCGCTACTATTCGGCGAGTTGCGAATAGTAGCGAGTATACTCGCTCATCCCTATTAGTGACCTGTTGAACAGTATAAAATATTATCGGGTCATATTGACCTGAACAGTACAAGTATAACAATCAGCATGTAGTAAAGAGTAACCAAACAAAAACAACTCTCATCGTAAAAACCCCTCAAATGAGGAAAAGTCAATTAATTACAAGTTTCAGATCCGCATAATAAATAATCTGCAGGGTCTCAAATTTCCTTTCGGGTTCTTTGGACCCAAACAGAACAGCAGGGTTAAGTAAATATAACTATTAATGACTGCCAGTTAGATATTATTAAGATGGTGATATAACAAATATACTTCACTTCCTGAACATAGAAACGACCTGGAAATCACAACTGTTCCTTGACCTTACATGACAAATATTCAAAGAATCTACTAAATGTGAACCAATATAATTCAAACAAAGCAAAATGAGATAAAATAGTGATCAACAGTATTGAGGAAATTGCTTAAAAAACAATCATGGCTTATTTTGTAGTTCAGCATTTAGAAACCTGTTCACTTAGTGAATATAACAAAGTCTTACACAGGTGCATTGCAATAAATTAGAATATCATCAAAATGATATAAATTATCAGTAATTTAATTCATAAAAGTCAACGCATATATTATTTAGAGTCATTACAAACAGAGTAATCTATTTCAAGTGTTTATTTCTAGAAATGTTTGATGATTATGACTTATAGCCCATGAAAACTCAGAGAATTAGAATATTATATAAGACCAATGCAAAAAAAACCCATAAATTTTGACCTAATGAAAAGTATGTAGAGTAAATGCACTAAATACTTGGTCGGGGCTCCTTTTGCATGAATTACTGCAGCGTGGCATGGAGGCGATACGCCTGTGGAGGTGTTAAGGAAGCTCAGGTTACTTTGATAGCATCCTTCAGCTCGTCTGCATTCTTGGGTCTGGTGTCTCTTCTTCCTCTTGACAATACCCCGTAGATTCTCTATGGGGCTTTGGACAGGCAAGTTTGCTGGCCAATCAAACAGTGATACTGTGGTTATTAAGCCAGGTATTGGTACTCTTGGCAGTGTGGACAGGTGCCAAATCCAGCTGGAAAATGAAAATTTTATCTCCACAAAGCTTGTCAACAGAGGGAAGCATAAAGTGCTCTAAAATTTCCTGGTAGACGGCAGAAGTGACTTTCGTCTTGATAAAACACAGTGAAAATACGCCAGAAGATGACATGGCTCCCCAAACCATCACTGATTGTGGAAAGATCACTCTAGACCTCAAGCAGCTTGGATTGTGGCCGATACACTCTTCCTCCAGATTATGTGACCTTGATTTCCAAAGATCCTTTTGTGGCTTGCCCTCCTTGTGGAGTGTGTCAATGACTACCTTCTAGACATCTGTCAAGTCAGCAGTCTTCCCCATGATTGTGTAGTCTACTGATAATGACTTTTGGGTTTTCATTGTCTATAAGCCAAAATCATCAATATTACCAGAAAAACACTTGAAATAGATTACTCTATTTGTAATGACTCTTTTTAATATATGCAATTCACTTTTAGAAAATGCTAGGTTGAAAATAATTTGTAAAGACAAATCAGGAACAAAGTGAAATGGAAGAACTTTATGATGCATTAAATCTATGATATCACGACTGTATCTTCGACTGATGACTATGCTACTTTTTTAAGCCACTGTGCCTTTAGGAATTTGATTTACAATCTTGTGGCCGTTGACTAGTCAAAGTTCTACAAGTTGCAGAAAAGCTGATGTTTAGCAAGAATGCTTTATGTTCAGAAGAAATGGCACAAATGCCTTAGATATATGTCTAAATCAGATTTGCCTCCCTGTAGCTAGAAAACTGGAAATATTGTTGGATTATAACTGCAATTGATCATTTCTTCTAAAGACTTACTACACTCTGAATTGGTCAACAACAACTTAAAATTCCAGTACTAGTAAATGTAGACACCATACATGAAAAGGTAGAGCAAGCATCGTTTTAGAAACACACCCAATAAATGTATTACGGTACTTGGTTTAAAACTACAGTTCGGCAATGTATTGGATTAAACTCCCAGCCCAGGCAGGAGTTCTTCTGCACCTTACATCCCCTGATCGGTGCAGCCAATCAATGCGTGCAGGTGTCTAGCGGCTGGTGAAACAGGGACATCACTGCTTCCTGTCTTACTGCAGACCACAGTGAGTCTTGCACTTGATCCAGAATGGTGCTGGTTGAGCTTTTTTTTATTTTATTTTACCTATTCAATCACCTGGGTAAAGTTATCTTTTGTCTGGACAGTCCTTTTGTATACTGCATGTTAAGTATGATGAATCAAACAGATGTGATATTGTTCACATATTGACTATCATTTAGTAAGGGGGTGTTGCGTTTTTCCCTTGGAGACACTAATTGCATTTTGGTTATGTGATATAATATCATAAGGTATAAAGCATAGTGAATAGCCGTGTTATATATAGGATAATACAAATTTAAGTGCTGGCAATCTATTATAATGTGTATGTATAGACATGTGGGTAAAAGGTTATGACTGACCAGCAACAGACTGCAGGGCCAGACAGAGTTAATGTTGTGACTAGCCCATATGGAAGAGGTTAGCATGCAAGAAAAGGGAACAGTTTTTTCTCTAAAACTTCAGGTGACTGTAGTAGATCTAAGATCCAATCAGCAGCAGAGCCACGTGACGTGGGTGCTCTTAAGGGGAGAGGAGACCGAGAGCCATGATAGTGTGATTGTAACCAGTGAGCAGAGCTATCCACACAACAAACAGAGTGACTAGCAAAGCATTCGAACCAACTCAGAAACTAAGTGACCAAGAGGGATTGATCCATAGGATGATGCTCATCAGTGTGGCCATTGGTAGCTTATAGCTCAAGAAGAAGTGACAGGCCCATACATGACAGTGCAATAGATGAGAGGAGTTCCACAGGCGTCAGTATGTGATGAGCTTAGCCCAGCCATATTGGCATCATCCCTTTGTGAGTGAAATGACACACAACATTGGTGAGGACAGAATAACTATAGGGTCATTCCATGTCAAGTGAACCAATGATTATTACCTCTATATTTTTAATTCTTTTGAGATTTTGTTATTTGATAATAGCATGTCAGACAATGCAAAATGTGAAGAGAAAAATTTTTTAAAAAATTTATTTATTTTTTAAATGATTTTCAAAGTTCGGAAAAAGTGTGAATTTCGCTGTTGCCTGCCTTTACGTTTCTCCTCATAACTCAGGCTAGGAATAAGATAGAGAGACAAAATAAACACCAATCTACTCAGAACTATACAGGCTTTCATCAGATATGTCACAAGAGGATCTTTGTTAATATTTTACCCATGTGATCGCAAGCGCAAAACTTTAAAACGTATTTCCGAAAAATCGGCGCGCTTTAAATATTTCAAAAACTGCCCATGTGTCTGCTTTGCTCTTAGCCACATCTGTACCAAATTTCAAGTTGGGATCGCAATGGGATCATATTTTAACATATTTTACTATTAACAGCGTCAATGGGTCATTCCATATCAAGTGATCTAAATATGAATATTTTTTTTTACCTGACGTCTTTAGATTTTTTTTTTTTTTTTTCCTTTATGAAGTACTACTTTAGTTAATTACAAATTAAAAGTTTGGAATTTTTTTCTTCATCAGTTAATTTTTTACAGATTTTTAAAGTTTCAAAAAAGGGTGAATTTTGGCCTGGTATGACTTTACATTTTTTTATCTCGGGCTAGAAATAAGATAGAGAAACAAAATAAACACCATTCTACTCAGAACTGTCCAGGCTTTTACCAGATATGTCACAAGAGTATATTTGTTAATTTTAATTTTTTACCCATGAGAATGCAAACGCAACATTTTGAAACGCATTTCCGAAAAAACGTTTTAATAAAAAATTTCCAAAACTGCCCATGTGTCTTTTATGCTCTTAGCCACATCTGTACCAAATTTCAAGTTGGGATCGTGATGGGATCATATTTTAAAATATTTAACTATGGTTAATCTCATTTTTATTAAATTTTGAAAAAACATATGAAAGACATACATTCAATCTTTTAACAAAATCTTGAGACATATAAAATATACAAAAAGAGAATTCACAAAGTTATTAGTAACTTTAAGATAAGCTGCAAATTTACTTTTGCGCTTATCTCTGGTGCAATATATACTACAATCTAAATATAATTCCAAACACTCAAGTATACAACCTTTCTCAGGGTTTTGAGATGTTCTGATGTCAAGGGGACAAGCAGCCCCAGCAGAATGATTTTTATCACTTGGCCCCTTCTAACAGGTTGACCACGTAAGTGGGTCATTACCCGTTGAGGCCTAGTTGGAATAGTCTATCGACTGGTGTACCGGAAAGGAAGGCCGAAATATTAATGATCTACTCATAGCTCAGAGTTTCCGATACCTGTCTAATGTTCACTAGAATTCTGAAGGTATAGGTGTAGAAAGGAAATACCTAGACTGAATGTATCAGATGGGAAGAAAAGAGAGATAGAAAGAAGAGAGAGAGAAGAGAAACAAAAACCATTAGAAAAAGTTATACTGGGAAAGAAAAGCCACGTAAGAAAAAAAGAAAAAAAGGAGGGGGGGGGGACGGGTGAGGTATGGGAAGGAGAAAGGGTACTCATCCCACTGGCTCCCCATCAGCCAGAGGTCGAGCCATATTATCTGTGCTGGAAAAGATACTCCTAAATTCTGCAGAGTCGTGAAAAAGAATCCATTCAACCCAAATCCCTAAGAATTTGTTCCGAGATCCCGACGCATCAGCTGCGAGCTCCTCCATTCGATATATGTCCATCAATTCTTTGAACCAATCAAGTAGAGATGGAGCCCGGCTTGATTTCCAGAACCTCGGGATCACAGCACGAGCAGCCGAGATGCAAAAGCGGAGAATATCCCTCTTCTGTAGCCCAATAGGACCTGGAAAAATGGATAACATTGCCGATTCTGGGGAGCATTCGGCTTGTTTACCTGTTATCCGGGCGTATGCATTGAAAACCTCAGACCAGAACCGCCGGATTTCCCCACAACTCCACCAAATGTGTATCATTGTACCCTTCTCTTCCCCACAGCGCCAGCAGGTATCAGGGGTTCCAGGGAACATGTTCCGGAGTGTCGTCGGGCACAAGTACCATCTAGTGAGCAGCTTATAGCTTCTTTCTTGTGCAGAACAAGCGCTAGCTAGTGAGTGAGTAAATATAAAGCATTTCTGCCAATTAGCTTCTGAAATGCTACACCCCAATTCCCTCTCCCAAGCACGTTGGAAGTAAAGGGTGCCCTGCTCTCTCATGGACCCTAAGGCCTGGTATAGAACTGATATTTTGCGCCTCGGTGGAGCCTCCAGTTGGAATAACCTCTCCAATACGTTGGGCGTCAATCTTACCTTGCAAGAGTGGTCAGCTGAATATAAGTATGCTCTGTATTGGAGAAATTCGAATCACTTAAGAGGTCTCGTAGGTTCTTTGAGTTGTAGCTCTGCCATCGGGGGCAAACCACCGCTGGACAGAGTCTGTCCTACTCGGGTGTCATCCACAATCCGCCAACATAAAAATCTCTGCCTGTCAAATCTGGGTGGGAAAGATGGGTTGGAAAAAAGGGGAGTCAAAGGGCTAAGTCTGTCGTTTAAGCGGAGGGTTTTCGTCACTAGGTGCCATACCTTCAAGGTGTTTCTGGTCATGTCTGTCAAAGGTACTAGGTCTGTGGAGTCTTTAGGGAAATCCAAAGCAGGTGTTTCAGCGGAATCCCCAAACCCTCTTGCTCCACCCCTACCCATTTCTTGGAGGACGCATGATAATGCCAATCTAGAGCTCTAACAAGAGAGGAAGCCACAAAGTACGCTCGTATGTTGGGTAGTCCAACCCCTCCTCTGGTCATGGGCAAGGATAGGATATTCATTCGCAATCTGGACCTCTTGCCCCCCCAGACAAATCTAAGGATCATAGATTGCATTTTGGAGAGGAAGCCTCTATCCAATAGGACAGGAACTGTCTGAAAAGTATATAAGAGTCGGGGCAAGACATCCATCTTGACTACGTTTATTCTCCCGAACCAGGATAGCTTTAATTGTCTATAGGAGGTAAATGCCGATTCCGCGTTAGTCAAAAGGGGTTGATAATTTAAATTGAATATTTGTTTAAGATCTTTTGGTATAAGGACTCCCAAGTACTTAATGGCTTCTACTTTCCATTTAAATGGGACCTGTTTAGATAGATGAGAAACCAATTCTCCAGGCAAAGAAATATTGAGTGCCTCGGTTTTGGAGCAATTCACTTTAAAGTTGCTCAATTGTTCGAACCATTCAAACTCCATTAAGACCGAAGGGATGGAGACCAGGGGCCGGGAGATGTAAAGTAGCAGGTCATCTGCAAATAAGGCTAATTTGTGATGACTCTGTCCCAGCTTGACCCCATGGACGCATTCATTGGACCTAAGTGCAAAATATTTAACTATTATAGTGTCAATTCAAAAATCACCAAGAACACAATCAGTCATTTTTTCACAATTGCCCGTCAATAGTTTGAATTTGATATAAAGAAACATAGTCTTGTAACATCTCAAATGAAAGCTGTTACCGTTCTGAGTAAAATGATGCCTCTCCCACTTCATTATCTTATTTCTAGCCTGAGATAAAAAAAATGTAAAGTCATACCAGGCCAAAATTCACCCTTTTTTTAAACTTTAAAAATCTGTAAAAAATTAACTGATGAAGAAAAAAATTCTAAACTTTTAATTTGTAATTAACTAAAGTAGTACTTCATAAAGGAAAAAAAATAAAAAAATCTAAAGACGTCAGGTAAAAAAAAATATTCATATTTAGATCACTTGATATGGAATGACCCATTGACGCTATTACTAGTAAAATATGTTAAAATATGATCCCATTGCGATCCCAACTTGAAATTTGGTACAGATGTGGCTAAGAGCAAAGCAGACACATGGGCAGTTTTTGAAATATTTAAAGCGCGCCGATTTTTCGGAAATGCACTTTAAAGTTTTGCGCTTGCGATCACATGGGTAAAATATTAACAAAGATCCTCTTGTGACATATCTGATGAAAGCCTGGACAGTTCTGAGTAGATTGGTGTTTATTTTGTTTCTCTATCTTATTTCTAGCCCGAGATATGATAGAAAATGTAAAGCCATACCAGGCCAAAATTCGCACTTTTTTAAAACTTTAAAAATCTGTAAAAAATTAACTGATAAAGAAAAAAATTCAAAACTTTTTTTTTGTAATTAGATAAAGTTGTTCTTCGTATAGAAACATTTTTTTAAAAATCTGAGGACGTCAGGGAAAAAAAATATTCATTTTTGGATCACTTGACATGGAATGACCCTATAGCAGACTGTGATAGTAAGTTGAGCTCAGTGGTGGTGAATTGTTCAGACCTATGTAAAAGAATATAAATTGGTGATATAGAACACATTTAATGAATATGTCTGGAGTTATTCTGTAATGCAAATGAAATGTGTGAGATGAAATCTACCTACAATCATGTCTATATAGTTGCCATAAGCCTTCTGTTCTTTAAAATTCTTTGTGTTTTTAATGAATTGATGGTTTCCTTCTGCGAAGTGGTTGAAATCTGGTTTAGTCCAGCTGAAGTCAATGGAAACATGCAGCCTTCAAGGGCATATAACCCACTGGTAAAAATACAAACTCCATCTTCATGTAGCATGCCGTGGTGTGGCAGATGACTACCTCACCCACGACTATTACCCCATGCCATGTTGCACTTGGCATAGTCAGCAGAATCGAGCCTTGCCTCAGGAAAACCTGAATGGTGATGGAAAGGGTCGAGTTACATGGAAGACGGTAATAGTGTAAATGACTGGCATCACCTTAGAGTGTGAAGACGGAAGCACCTTGGCGTTGGTTATCGGGCACTCCGCAGTGGCCACTGCTGAAGTTAAGTCTTCCTATTTGCATTGTATTCTAGAGCAGTGATTGCTATATTCCCTTTTTTTCAATATACCTGTATTAGCTGTGGAGCCCGGCCACTCATTGCATTTATCTCAATGTACACATTAAGTGTTTAGTGGCGCAGCAGATTATCCTTTTCTTTAATAATTTGTTTTTCTGCTTGCACCTACACTCTAAGATGATGCCAGTCATTCACACTATTATCATTAGTATTTTTTCTTACTGAGCTCCCTCTTCCCTTCCCCCTTCCCCCACCCCGTAGCCAGCTGAGAACTCCATCTTGTTGGAGTCCAGCACACACTTTTCATAGTTTTAATTACAAATAGACGCATATAAACCCATTCACATTACACAACTCCGCTAGTCATAGTGTTAGGACCCGATAAGATGGAAGCACCTTGGCATTGGTTATCAGGCACTCCGCAGTGGCCACTGCTAAAGCTAAGTCTTCGTATTTGTATTGTATTCTAGAGCAGTGATTGCTACATTCCTTTTTTTCATTATACTCGTAGTAGCTGTGCAGGCCGGCCACTGATTGTATTTATCTCAATGTGCATATTAAGTGTTTAGTATCGCAGCAGATTATCCTTTTCTTTAACATGGAAGATGGTGACCACTGCATGGTCAAAGATGGCACCAAATCTAGACTGTAAAATGGCAGATAGTGGTGAAGCAAGAAAGAGACATCCAGCCCATTGTGGGCACTAGACAACAGAAAGCATGGAAAAGTCTATACAGCCTAAGGGAGGTTACACCTATAGAAGGGAGTGATATCCCTGGAAAGGTTGGTCGATGGTAAGGAGTGCACGCCCCTTTAGGACAAAATGGAAGAAGTACATCCGACAATGGACAAGAAACAGATGAGAATGAGCAGAGACTTTAAAGAAACAGGATTTTGAGCAAGAAGAGACCCCATAGGTAGAGCTTGGACGCGGAACGCCTAGAGGTGAGCGGGATGGTGCAATTTTGTGAATGGAAGTTGGAGAGTAGTAGAGATCCCTGATGATGGAATCGGAACTGGTGATGGTCTAAAAAAGCCCAGCGATGGGACGGGCATGGGTACAGCAGCCAGTGGCCTTAATGTAGGATGGGATGAGACTAGGTGGCTTAACGGAGAAAGGCACTGAGCCTCCTAAAGGAAAGTCTGAAAGCAGCTCAGAGGCTGAACTTTGGACAGCAGGTTGGTTTATAGCCCTTGGAAGGGCCAAGAGGTTGGCAGTCTTACAGGCCCAGCTGCTGGGATTTTTTCTCCTCCAATCCCATTGAAGGTCCCAACCAAGAAGGAAGCTCCAATCCTTGAAGGAGAGCCTTTTAGTACTAGGGCACAGTGAATTGCAGAATGATTTGGAATAAGAAGGAAACAGAAGATATTGACAGTGAGGATGCCGCAATTGCGGTTTGATGGAGGTGCAGGTCTTGCATGGAAGACAGTCCAGGAGGCACTTTCATATGCATGGTCTGTTGTGATTCTGCGGAGCAACAGAGGGTTATTGCCTGTGTCTGTGGAGTGGGCGTATTGTTTACAACAGAATCCAGATTTGCTGAGGACCATCCCGGAGATAGAACCCCTGGTAGAGAAAGAAGAGGATCTGTGAAGGACAAAGGGAGATGGATGACTGAAGGCCGTTATTGTGCATGTTGCACTAGTTCGATAGTTTGAAATCCTTGAAAGGCTGCAGGTCTAAGACTCAAAAATATTCAGGAATCCTAGTTCTGGGCCTGTGGATTGATGAAGTTGTTTTAACCCACCCATGTTTATTTGGGCACATTGCCCATTCCTGTTGTGGACTAAAGGACTTTGTGTCACAAGAGGGTTGTACGCTGTTTGGCATGGACATTATCTAATGCAACTATAAACTTTGCCCCACATGGACTGTGTCCTAACCCTAAGGATTAATGTTGGGCGTGGGGGAAAGACAACTCAAAGGACTGTGTCAGATGAGAGACAATGGACTGTGGCCTCAATGTGAAGGGCTGCCTCTCTGCAAGGGTGGACTGTGTGGTGTGAGCCCTTCTAAAATATGCACTAATGTGACAAGGATGAGGAGGGTTGTTGTGTTGGCTTGAGAGACTTTTTTTGAAAGTGTTTGTTTTTAGGGTCCTAACCTAGTAGGATTTGGTTGAGCATCACTGTAAATAGAGAAGATATTATAGTGGTTTGTATTTGAGAGAAAAATAGATGAACATGATGAATTTGTTATAATATTATGTGTGTGATGTGATGTGGTGTTTTCTGGGTTTCCTGGATAGTTGCGGAAGACAATAATAGAAGGGATGATAGTAGGTGGATGGAGATGTGATGCTTAGCTCTTGAAGACACTAAATATGCTATGGTCATGTGATATAATGTCATGTGTTTAGTAATATAAAGTATGATGCATAGTAAATAGCAGTATAATATGTAAGAATAGATATGGCTAAGTACTGGTAATGTATTATAATGTGTGTGTTTAGAAAAAGAGGTTAATGGTTAAGCCCACCCAGCAACAGACTGCAGAATCAGACAGGGTTAATGTTGGCACTATCCCATGGTACTTAGCATTCAGGAAAGGGGAACAGTTTTCTCTCTGAAACTTTAGGCAGGGCCCATCAGTTGACTGGAGTAGATCTATGATCTAATCAGTAGCCAAGCTGCATGATGTAGGTGTTCTGTAACCGAGATCTAGAGCCACGGTGGTGTGAATCTAACCAGTGAGTAGATCAGTCCACACTAAAGACAGAGTGACTGGGGAAGGATCCAAACAATTGAGAAAAACATATTATTATATACTTAGCCTATATCTCAAGAAGAAAAGACGGGCCCAGACATGACAGTGCGATAATGAGAAGAGTGCACCTAGCGGGAGTTTGACAGGCATCAGTAGGTGACAAGCCTAGTCCGGTCATCTTGACACTATTCATTTGTGAGGGAAATGACGCGGAACCACAGTGAGGGCAGAATGACTCTAGAGGACTAAGATGTCAAGTTGAGCTGGGTGGAGGTGAATGTTTCAGGACTATGTGAAAGAATAAGAACTGGTGAGATGGATCATCCTGACGGAATATGTCTGGAGTTACTCTGTGATACAAATGAAATGTATAAGAAGAAAAGTGCCCCCTATATTGTGAATATAGCTTCCATTAGCCTTCTGTTGTATAAAGACTTTGTGTTTTTAAATATTGTTTCCTTCCTAAAAGTGGTTAACTTCTGGTCCTGGCCAGCCAAAGTCAATGGAAACATGTAGCCAGCAAGGGCATCTAGCCCCACTGGTAAAATCTCCCCAACCAGCCAGGACCTTCATCTTCATGTAGTGTGCCGAGGTGCAGCAGACAACTACCTCGCCCATAACCACTACCCATGCCAAGCTACAATTTCATCTAATTTAATGACTCCTTTAAAAAGACCTTCCTTATATAAATATACATATCTGTTGAGAGATAATTGCTTTCCATCTTACAAGTAAAATCACTATAAAGACTAAATGGGTTAGAAATATATCAGCAATTACCACACTATTCAATGCAATTACTCCATAGCTATTCAAAAGACATAAACAATTTAAGTGATATCACTAAGAACTACAAATGCAGAAAATGTAAATGATTACCAAGTCTATTACAAAGTGCTGGGGAAAAAACAAGGCAAACCTTCTCATGCTGCCAACATATTAGCGTATAATCATGGACATAATGGTTTACGCATGAATAATTTATCCTTGAGAAAGCTGCCCCGCTGTAACAATAAATAAATAAATAAATGGGAGCCGTATACAATGCAGAGATTCATTATTCGGAGAATTTGACAGGTATGTGTTAACGATTGTCATCGGACTCAAACTTACCTCGTGTGACAAGTAAAAGGCAGCAATCCCCAAAGGCCAGAAGCAGCACAGCATGGAAAATACACTGAGGCCAAGATGATCTCTTGGTGGCATCATTAGGAAGTTGTCTTCACTTTCTGTGTCACTTGAATAGTCGCTCTACATGAACATAAACAACAAATAATGTATTAAGGGGCTATACAGCCATGAAACATAACCGTATATTATGCATGTCAATTGTAATATCAGTATGCTAATGCACTGTGGGAATTCTGCAATTCAGAATATAAGGATATTGTGTGGAGTTGCTGGAATTAATGCAGGCGTCTGATAGGAATTCAGTTAAAAAGAACAGATGGGTTAATGGAATGATCACACAAGGCAGCCCGAAACAGCCCCAATTGGCCAAATCATAGAGTCTTTATTTTCGTTTTACGCTGTATCCAAATACTGAAATTATTTGACAAAACATTCAGCCTAAAAGTAAGTGCCCACGGCGTCTTTTAGATGCAGAATATGGTTTAGGTCAAGGTCCAACCAGCGTGAGACAAGTAAGGCACTCGCTGAGTCTCACATTGGCATCATCCGGTATGGCCACTTGCTCCCCAGACATGAACGTGCAGCTAGAAAAACATGTAGTTGCTCCCTCCTGTCCGAGGAGAAGATGGCCATGCCGGGAGATGCTGATGCGAGGCCCGCATGTCTCACGCTAGTGGGTCCCTAGCCTTAGGAAAATACTAGTAACATTTTTCCTGAAGCATCTTAGTTTTCTTTTTGGTTGTTTTTGTGCTTTTTTTTTAACTTTATACATAAACGAGTGAGTAGCTTCCAAACAGTATTGTGTGTTAGGTTAATATTGTGCTACTGGTATTTTTTGCCTTTAAAGTGTAACCGCCGTTCAAATTTGTATTTATTAATAATGTAGAGCAAGTGATTATAAAAAACTTTCAATTATACTTCATAAGAGAATTCTGGTGGAAAACCATTCATAATCCTTCCACAAGATGTCCCCACTTGACTGTGTCTGAATCTCATTCTCAGTGAGTTCCGTCTTGAGCCTCTCACACATACTAAATACAACCATATAACCATATTAGGTTGAAGGGGGCAGGGCCTACACAAAGTCCACAACTGAGCATTGTATCAGATTACATCAGGCATTTGACGCTCCAAGCTGACAGCACAAAGACAGGAGATCTTATTTCCTGCATCCACATCAGGCTGCTCCATGTTATTAATGAGGACTGAGCATTGTGGAGGCCATCAGCTCTTAGCAGGGAGCAGCCCGATATGACTGCAGGAGAAAAGATCTACTGTCTTTGTGCTGACAGCCTGGAGTCATTTGTCTAAGGTAATAACCTATAGATTCACTGATCTGTACCCAGTCACTCTGTGCAGACCCCTCTCTTCACTCTTATACAGTGCCTACAAGTAGTATTCAACCCCCTGCAGATTTAGCTGATTGACACATGCGGAATTAACTTGGCATTGTGACATTTGGACTGTAGATCAGCCTGGAAGTGGGAAATGCAGTGCCACAAAAATTTTTTTTTTTTTTTTTTTTTAAAGCGTTAAAAGTTAATTCAGAGGGTCATTTATTATTCAACCCCTCAAACCACCAGCATTCTGTTTGGTCCCCCTAAAGTATTAAGAAGTAGTTCAGGCACAAAGAACAATGAGCTTCACATGTGTGGATTAATTATCTCTTGTGCCAGCCTTTTCTGACTATTTAAGATCCTCCCCAAACTTGTGAACAGCACTCATACATGGTCAACATGGGAAAGGCAAAGGAGCATTCCAAGGCCATCAGAGACAAGATCGTGGAGGGTCACAAGGCTGGCAAGGGGTACAAAACCCTTTCCAAGGAGTTGGGCCTACCTGTCTCCACTGTTGGGAGCATCATCCGGAAGTGGAAGGCTTATGAAACTACTGTTAGCCTTCCACGGCCTGGACAGCCTTTGAAAGTTTCCTCCCGTGCCGAGGCCAGGCTTGTCCGAAGAGTCAAGGCTAACCCAAGGAGAACAAGGAAGGAGCTCCGGGAAGATCTCATGGCAGTGGGGACATTGGTTTCAGTCAATACCATAAGTAACGTACTCCACCGCAATGGTCTCCGTTCCAGACGAGCCTGTAAGGTTCCTTTACTTTCAAAGCTGAGTCATGTCAAGGCTCGTCTACAGTTTGCTCATGATCACTTGGAGGACTCTGAGACAGACTAGTTCAAGGTTCTATGGTCTGATGAGACCAAGATCGAGATCTTTGGTGCCAACCACACACGTGATGTTTGGAGACTGGATGGCACTGCATACGAACCCAAGAATACCATCCCTACAGTCAAGCATGGTGGTGGCAGAATCATGCTGTGGGGCTGTTTCTCAGCCAAGGGGCCTGACCATCTGGTCCGCATCCATGGGAAGATGGATAGCACGGCCTACCTGGAGATTTTGGCCAAGAACCTCCGCTCCTCCATCAAGGATCTTAAGATGGGTCGTAATTTTACCTTCCAACAAGACAACGACCCAAAGCACACAGCCAAGAAAACCAAGGCCTGGTTCAAGAGGGAAAAAATCAAGGTGTTGGAGTGGCCTAGTCAGTCTCCTGACCTTAACCCAATTGAAAACTTGTGGAAGGAGCTCAAGATTAAAGTCCACATGAGACACCCAAAGAACCTAGATAACTTGGAGAAGATCTGCATGGAGGAGTGGGCCAAGATAACTCCAGAGACATGTGCTGGCCTGATCAGGTCTTATAAAAGACGATTATTAGCTGTAATTGCAAACAAGGGTTATTCCACAAAATATTAAACCTAGGGGTTGAATAATAATTGACCCACACTTTTATGTTTAAAATTTATAAAAATTCAACTGAGCAACATAACTTTTTGGTTTGTAAGATTTATGCTTCTGTTAATAAATCCTACTCTAGTTTGCAGTTTGAAGGCTCTAACTTATTGGCATCTTATCAAACCAGCTAAATCTGCAGGGGGTTGAATACTACTTGTAGGCACTGTATGTGAGGTTTATAAACACCCTAGTTGGGACATCTTCTAGAAGGTTTATGAATGCTTTTATTCCAGATTTCTCCTATGAAGTATATTTAAAAATGTATTAAAATCGCTTGCACTACATTATTATTGAATACAAATTTAAACAGCAGTTACGCTTTAATTGGAGCAGTTAATCTAGCATATGCTTAATTTAGGGCTGCCCAGCATTGCAACACTCTGCTGGGGCCTCGGGGGAGACAATTGTCTTTTCTCTATATTGTATCGTTCTTGAATTGAAATAAAATTGTTAGGAACCTGATGACAAGTCCCCTTAAAGGCTACCTTCCCTTAAAGGGAATTTGTCACCAAGGTTTTGTTACCCCTAAAATTACCATGATGCAGGCATATGTGCCATGTCAGCAATGCATCACTTACTTTACTTCAGATTAGATTAAAAATTGCTTTATCTGCTTCAGATATACCAGTTCCCTGAATGCTGAACTTGGTATAACCCCACCCACACAACTGATTGACCACTTTCCATGTACACTGTGCATAGGAAGAAACCTGACAATCAGTGGTGGTGTGTGGTCAGACTACCTGGCAGCAGGATTACTAGTCCTAAAGTGATAATCTCTTGTTGACAAAATGTAAGAAAAATAAGGTGGGCATCACTCATTTCCATGCAAACACCCCTCCCCCACCCCAGACCTGTATTGGTCCATGTGGTTCAGTGGCCATTTGATAAAATGGTGATGTTATAAACACAACACCAATAAGTGATCTATGATATGCATTCAACTGCTGGACTATATGCCATGTATTTTAGGGAATGGTATTAGTTATAGACTATATGAATTTGTTTGTCCAGCCTTACTGGCATTATAAAAGATGTTGTTAATATATAGGAATTTAGACTGAGAAGTCAATACAGGGCTTTGTGATTGGTCCAGATAAGGGAGGGGGTATGTTCAAGTGTTCAAACTTCTTCTTTAAGGAGATATTGTGTATTTTTGCAGACATTTGCACAATGCAGCTGAAACAGAAAATTGCCAGAAGAGATGGGAAGGATATTCAGTGAAATCTGAAATGTGTGATGAGTCAGGAAGCTGAAGAAGCAAACTGTGGCTTAGCAATAGGAAAGCAATCAAACTAAGTGCCTGTCAATCAGCACTTTGCTTAACGAAGTTGTGGCATAGAGTAGCTGTCTGCTATAGTGCCAAACTGCCTAGAGTGGAAGGAAAGTAATGATTGATAGCTCGGTAACATGGTCTTTGGCAAGTCCAGTAAAACAATAAATACGTAAGTTTTCTTCCATTGTCAATGGGTGGGAGGCTTTAGAAACACTATAATTCATTATATAACAATAAATTGTTTATAACATAAATCAAATGCTATAAATGTTTACAGGAAAAGAAGGTATGATAACACCATGACATATTAGGGTGTAACTTTATGTTTGGAAGCTGCCCCATAATCACCTGCTTCACATTTTTCATTCTTGCCTCTCAGACCTTTCTGCAGAATAGACATATGCTCCTATGTGAGCAGTACCACAGAGCTCTTGTGCAGGGGCATAACTACAACAGGTGCACTAATACACTGTGTATGGCAACCAACCTGGGATTATAGGGTGTTAAACAAATAAATATTTTAAAAAGAAAACTTGTGAGGTTTCGCAGCACTTTTAAGTCCAGCTCGATAAAAGCAGACAGTTGCGAGCTGCCACCATCGGTTGCCTAATTTTCCCTTGGCTGGCAAAAAAAATTGCGTGGGCTCCACCTTATTTTTCATTGCCAGCCAAAGTAAAACTAGGCATCTGAGGGTTGGTATTCTCAGCTGGTTGAGGGCCCATTGTTTTAGGGCCCCATCACGCTAAAGAATAACAGCCCACAGCTGCCCTGAAAATGGCGCTTTTATAAGAAGCACCATTTCCAGGTGCCCTACCAGGCTCTTTCAGCAGTCCCTGGTGGTGGGTGGTACACTGGGTAATAAGGGGTTAATACCAGCTTTATTTTACCAGCTGGAAATAAGCCCGAGATTCTTAATGTCAGGCCAAGTTACACCTGGCCATTAGGAATTTCCAAAAAAGGGTTAAAAAAAGCACTCCCTGTGCTGTGTGATCACTGCATGAGACTGTGGGTGGTAAGAAGTGACGTCACCGCTGACACTGTTGCCATAGTAACCAAATGAGCGGTTACTATAGCAACGATGTCCCTGCCACTCCAGTGTGAGTGGCACATAGAGGAACCCGAATATTACCGGGAAGAGGGGCTGTGGGGGAGCAAGATGCGGCTTTCACAGTCAATGGAGGTTTGGGGCAAAGCCAGGAGCCACAGGGGTGGTCACGGAAGCGTTTGGTGGGCGCCACCATTCTCCAGTATGCATTGCCGTCGCCAAGCTGCAATACATGCTTGTGTCCAGACTTACAGAAAATGGCCCATGTGGAGACCGCGATCCTCGGCCATTTTCTGCAAGTCTGGACACAAGCATTTATAGCAGATCGGTGATGGCAATCCATGCTGGGAAATAATAATGGCGGCACCCATCAAACACAAAAACTCCTGCCTTTGCCCCAAACCTCCTTGGACAATGAAATCAGCATCATGCATCCCTACAAGCCCCATCGGTAAGCTATGAGGGGCTATATACAAGGATGGGAGATCTATGTGCCAGGATGGGGGACATATATATCAGGAGGGGGCACATATATCAAAATGGGGAACATATATGCCAGGATGGTGGCATGGATGCCAGGATACGGACATGAATACCAGGATGGGGCCATGGATACCAGGATAAAGGACCTTATCCAGGATGGGGGATCATACATACCAGAATGGAGACAAATATACCAGCATGGGGGCCATATATACCAGGATGGGAGCTATACATACCAGAATGGAGACACATTTATCAGGATGGGAGCCATATATACCAGTATGTGGGACATATATACTAGAATGGGGGCCATATGTACCAGGATAGGGGCCATATATACCAGGATGGGGGACATATATACTGATTGTAAGACAGACACTAACATTATAAGATGGACCCCAAGACAAACACCATTTACCAGTAAAAAAATTTGTTTTTCTCTTTTCCTTCACCAAATTTGGAGTGCGTCTTATAAACCAGTGTGTTTTATTAAGTGAAAAATACGGTAATTGCCTGTTATACTTCCATTAATAAAGGAAACCTGATAAGAGATTCATTATCACAGTTGGAGTTGCATGAATCTCCTTTCAGGTTCATGTTAATGTCTTCCTTTTCAAGTAAGCGTGGGATGATAAAAGAGTGGGGTGTTAGTGAGATTAAGTTAATTTAACAACAGCTACTTTATACCAGTCTGAATTTGATACAAGTATGGAGGATTTGGCGCTCAAAAAAAGTACGAGTTTTAAAAGTTAGAAAAATTTATTAGAACATACCTATTTTTCGGACTATAAGGCTCACCGGACTATAAGGCGCACCCAGATTTTAGCGGAACCAAATAGAGAAAAAAAAAGTAAAAAATGTGGTTATAATTAACTGTTATGAGGGATCTGCTGCTGAAACTGTTATGGGGTAATGTCCCCATCCCTGGCCCGTCCAGGTAATATATAACCCCCATCCTGGTATATAGCCCCATCCAGGTATATAGCCTCCCATCCTGGTATATAGCCCCCCATACTGCTATATAGCCTTCCATCCTGGAATATAGCTCCCTATCCTGGGATATAGACTCTCTTCCTAGTATATATCCCACCATTCTGATATATAGCCCCAATCCTGAAATATAGCCCCCATCCTGGTATATAGCCCCCATATTCAGTGGTTAGCACTGTAGACGTGCATAGGCATAGCACTGTAGACTTGCAGCGCTGAGGTCTTGGGTTCAATTCCCACCAAGGACATTTACAAGGAGTTTGTATATTCTTCCTGTGTTTGCGTGGGTTTCCTCCAGGCACTCCGGTTTCCTCCACATTTGAAACACATACTGATAGGATGTGCAGATTGTGAGCCCCAATGGGGACAATGTTGCAAATGTATGTAAAGTGCTATGGAATTAATAGCGCTATATAAATGAATAAATATTATATTATAATTATTATTATCCTAGTATATAGTCTCTCATCCTGGTATAAAGCATCCCATCCTGGGATATTGCACCATTGCACCCCCATGCTGGGATATTGCATACCCCATCTTGGGATATTGCACCTCCCGCATCACTGTATATGGCCCCCCATGCTGCCACACACACTAAAATAATAACCAGTGTAACATCAATCTCGGTGTAGCATCGCTCTCTTCCTGTGTGTGTCGGCATCCAATCATGTGACCAGGGCCCGCAGCGAGGACATCACTATGCGGTTCTGGGTCACATGATCGGATGCCCTGGGGAAACAGACAAGAAGAGATCGATGCTGCTGCACTTGAGAAAGACGCAACTGTGTGTCGAAACGCGTTGTGGCATACTGGACCCCTGCTGTTCGTGCAATAAAGTTTTGGTAATATAATCATCAATCCGTGGTTTCTTTAGCGCTCCAAACCTCTGACACTGCCTGTTTTCTATCTACTACATTAGGGCTCGGACACACTCATCAGAGTTTCACTGAGAAGACTCTGAAAGGGCTGGAGCAGTGACCCTGAACGGCTTCTCCCTATCTGGACGGGACTGTTAGCTGATTATGTTTTTGTGCAGCTCCAGACTCCCCGTCCAGAGAGGGAGAGTCTGTTCAGGGTCACTGCTCTAGCCCTTTCAGAGTCTCCTCAGTGAAACTCTGATGTAACTAGGAAAGTGTGTCCAAGCCCTTAAGGCACCTTTAAACGCCGCAACTATCACCGGCGATCGGTGACAACCGAACGTGCACGTGCACGTTTTTGACGGTTGATACCGATTGCCGATGTCGCATTTAGACGCCGAAATTGCGCCCTCAACCTAAGGGGTACGTGGCTTCCCGGAAGTTGCACAGAACCTGCGGGAAACATCCGGTTGAGTCCCGACGCCGCTTCACACGCCAAAATCACTAAGGGAATGTGGTTGTACCTGTGCAGCGCCGCAAGAACAGAGGCGTGACAGAGTTGTGTATTCCGCACCCCAAACACGCTGATTAGACAACGCAATAGCATCAAGATTGGCCAGCCTGCGCAGGAAGGCTGGCTAATACATGACGCCATTGCAATTGTGTAGTGTGAATGGACAGCTCTTCAAATATGGCGCCCTGTGAAGGGACAGCCAATGGAAACACAGTATCCCCCACCAATAATCGCTGATGGGGCGTGGTATCCAGCATGCTGTGGCACGCCTCTGGGAAATCACTAGACAACGCAGATTCCATCCCTATCGCCCGTTCACACGCCAAAACCAGGGCAATTCACCTTCAGGGTTGCCTCTGGTTTTTGAACAATGCTCTGAAACTGCAACCGGAGCAACTTTGAAAATCACCACCGGGTTCCCCAATTACATGCCGCAATTTCGTAGCAATTTCAAGGCAATTGTGACGGAAATCACAATTGCCTCTCAGTTGCTACACCATAGTTGCGACGTGTAAAGGTACCTTTAGAGATAATATAGTAAATTGCGAGTCTCTTAAGGTATCTTCACACGCGGCAATATTGCTAGGCAATTTCACTGGCAATTTGCTGGTTGCAGTGAAACCATGTACAAATGGAAGAATGTGTCCATGATTTCACTGCAACCAGCAAATTGCCAGTGAATTGCCTAGCAATATTGCCGCGTGTGAAGTTACCTTTAGATACATTAAGGTAAAAGCCATAGTAAGACATAAAAAAATCCCTTATGCTATATAATCACAACAGAAAGGGAACTGGATGTCCTTTAAGAAATAAAATAATTGTTATAATATGCTTAAAGACACTATTCAGAAAGGCTGTTACAATCGTTGGTTGAATATTTTTGTAAATGTAAACTGTTTGTTTATATGCACATAGTAAAACAACGGCGATGACGTCAAAGGTCCATCCTACTTAATTCCCGGACGTGACGTCAGACGCCAACACCAGGACCCGTGGAAGCGGTAGTGACCGCGAAATGGCCAGCCATCAGACGCCGTCTCCCTTTCTCCCCCTCCCCCATAAGATGTATCATTGATCGTTATGAAGATCACAAATAAATAAGTTCAAGACAAGTCTGGGTGAGTGCCACTTATTTGCCTCTTGAATAAGCATTTATATAATTTAGACAATGTGACTTTCTGGATTTTATTTTTTATATTCTATCTCTCACTGTTAAAATTACCTAACCTTAAAATTATATACTGTTCATGTCTTTAGACAAAGTAACAAAATCAGCAATGGATCAAATAATTATTTCCTTCACTCTATATACTTCTTGAGCCAAATAATTCCTTTTTTTTATAGTACATAAACAGATGTTTCCATTTTGTTGAATACTAAAAATTATTCCCACCTCCAAGATCCTTTCTTAACCCCTTCATGACCTATGATGCACACGTACATCATAGGTCACCTCCAACAATTGGATGCGAGCTAACGCTGTGGGCTCACATCCTTCCCCCATCTCAGCTGATCTCATGAGCTGAAACGATCGGCATTGGTAATCCTTTGGATCGTGATGTCACTCATTGACAGCGTGATCTAAAGCACGTGATAGAGATTGAGCCAATCCCCGCTGGGGTCATAGGTCTTGTGTAGCCATCATTGGAACTGCATCCTGTTACCTGGACAGCTCGGGGTCCGCTGATGACCCCAGAAACTGTCCTGATTCACTTCCTGCTAGTGATAACCCCATCACTAGCAGGGAGGGATCACTTCCCCCTGTCTTCCCCCAGCAGCCCATCTAAAGATAGGACAAGTGATCGGTATGTGCAGCACTGAGGACCTCTAGTGGCCAGTGTAAAATATTTTTTAAAAATTAAGTTTTTAAAAGCATGAAAAAACCCCCATAAAAGTTAAAAGGACTCCCCCCTGAAGTCCCGAAAGAGGGTCATATGACCCTTAATCCAAACTGAATAGAACTAACAAGAAACTAAATGGCTAACTCAATGGAAAATAACAACCTTCTGTGGTGCGACAGTAATGGCCTTAATTACAGAACAAAAGACGGTGATTAGAGGATGTTAGCTAAAATCCTTCAGGTCATTCGACCCGTCTCTGGGTTCCAAAGGTAGAAATGTTAAATGATCCCTCTCTGGGACTTCTAGTGTTAATAATGCAACTAGCTTACGTGGCAGCAAAGGCAAGTGAGGCAAGAGCCGGAGCAGAGGGAGTAGCACGAGCAGCCAGAAGCAGAAGGAACGCTAGCAACAGGTGTAGGTAGCAGAATCTCTGAGGAGCAGCAACAGTAGACTTACACAGGATTTGCAGGAGTAGGCAGAGAACTTGAGAAGCCAATAGGAGCAGAAAACAAGGAAGAATACTCTAGTAATGACTAGAGGCTGGGGTGGGGTTTATAAAGGCAGGAAGACAAAGGTCACATGAAGAAAAGGAAACCATCTTGGAAGAGGGCAAGAAAGCCCAAAAGGTAATCAAAATATTCGGAGTAATGACTGTATCCATGGTTACAACCACTCATATAGGGACAGTTAGTTGCTTGTGGTCTTAACCATGGATACCTAAGCTACTGTAATACCCTGCACAAGAGGTAAAAGAGAGAACTAATCAGGAGAACAAGCATTCATTTCTAATTGGAGGTATTTACTAAAATTATTATTATTACACCAAATATATATATATATAGGGATAGAAACCTGAAGATGGAAGTACCTCTTTAAATTTCTAAATAAAGTAAAACATTTCTTTTTATATTTTTTATTTTCAATATGAAAACTTAGGTCCATTGAACCCCATGTGACTAATAATGTAAGTATTTTGGTGCCACTAACTGAAGGTCATCTATTAGGTATTATCTATGTGTTACGTACAATTTTCGATTAATAGTTCAGGAGCATATTCTGCTCTCTTAATTAAATATAACAGTAATTACAGCTATTAGTAAACATATTTGTTAAAGGTTATACCAATGGTCCGCTATGCTCAATACATATGTTTTCTAAATAAGTGCAATTGTATTAATATAATGGTGGAAGAATATGTTCTCACGAAGATATTGAATCCTTAGTGAGCTCGAAACATCTGTTTTCTACCTTGCTAGAAGTTAGGCATCGTGAAACAATGTTCTTGTAATATATTATTGCAGCGAGGGATGTTGCTGTGTTGGGAAGAGTAATAGACAATATGTAATTCCTTTGCTGGTTCGGGAGCTTGGCACATTTTTTACATCAGGAGATTATATTTTGATCAACTTTACTCATGAACCATGCGGTATAGGTTCACAGAGCACGAATATTGAGATCACATAGCATTTCAGAGGTAGAACCTTTGGGGATGGGGCTGAAGCAAAGTCACATTAATCAAGCATAGTATACTGTTTCAGGTGGCTAATCCCAGCTTCAAATCCTCAGTACAGGGACAACTTTGGACTCTATGGGCTTTGTACAGGCAACATCATTTCACTTGAAATAAGAAAATAAAGCTTCTTGTTCCTTTTTGATGCTTTCCATCAGTCAGCCATGTCCCCTTTTTTACATGTTGTCACTCTGACCCTCACATAAGGATTTTACTTACAAATAAAATTTGCTACTTTGCAGTGATTGATGGTTTGGTGAATTGTTTCTGTCAGAAGCTGCTTTATCCACATTGGTGCATAAACTGGATGAGCCTACTGAGGTTTGGGAAATGCTAAACTCCACGTTTTCAAGAAACCTTCTGACATTCTCCTGTCTCCCCGGCCCTTAGTGGTGCGGTTTGGAGTCTTACAGAAATGGCAATCCTTATAAATAAACATTGTACGGAGTTCTGCAGCCTGCTAAGATGTGCTTTTATTTGTTAGATTTTTTTCTTTTTTTTTAAAAAGGTGGTTGAAGTGGTAGACGAATTACTAAAATCTTTGTGGTAATACTATATCACTTTCGAACCATGATCAAAATTAATGGGCAAGTGAAATATTTATGTGCCACACTTCTGCAAATTCTACAAATATTGTAAAGAAAAAGTCAAAAATTACTTTGTTACATAAGTGAGAATAAACTTTGAAGAGATAATTTGTTACCACCAATTTAAAGCTGATGCCCAACATTATGGACAATTCATACTGTAACTCTCTATTGATATGTTTTGTTCCCCTTCCCCAAAAAGCACAAAGTAATACATACTGCGTACATCCCTAAATGCAGCTTTACAGGCCAAATTTCATGGTCATTGGGCCAATGTCATGAGAAGACTAGGGAGCATCCGCTTACAGTGGATGACAATGGCGCACAGCCTAACGGTGTCTGGCTCGCTACATACAACAACAAACTGGGGTAACATAGAGATGGTACAAATACAATGGAGGATCTTGTTGTAGGGAACAAGGGAAGGAGACCACTTGCACTCACCTGCAGCTGTGCCCTGATCTCCCTATCTACCGTATATACTCGTGTATAAGCCGAGTTTTTCAGCCCAAAAATTGGGCTGAAAAGTCACCCCCTCGGCTTATACACGGGTCAATACGGTAATCCTATGGTGTCCGGGTGCTGGGGAGGCTGGAGGAGGCGGGGGAGGCTGCTGAATGAGTGGCCCATCATGTGGGGCCGCTCATTAGATATGCACGGCTCCCCCCGCCCATCACAGCGGCAGGGGGAGCCGTGCATACAGCCCCCAACTGTATACAGACAGCCCCCAGTGTATACAGCATGAGAAGAGCCCCCCACACTTTGCAGAGCCCCCCGCTGCATTATCTTACCATCCAGGGTCTTCTTCACCGCGGGTCCTGCAGTCATCAACGCGCGCTGTGTTCCGGTCTCACTTGACCCGGCGCAATGACGTCATTCCACTGCGACCGCCGGGTCACAAGAGACCGGGAACACAGCGCGCGAGGATGGACTGCAGGACCCGCGGTGAAGAAGACCCTGGATGGTAAGATAATGCAGCGGGGGGGGCTCTGCAAAGTGTGGGGGGCTCTTCTCATGATGGGGGGGAGAGTGCCACTGGGGCCTGCTGTAACCCCATACCCATCATTCCGCATACTGGCTATCAATTGAAAACTGTAAGGGTACGCTGGAAGGAAACAGAATGTGGCTACAAAGACTGACCTTCTCATCAAAACCCCACTCCCATTAAATCTCCCGAAATCCACCGCTTTTTCAAATTACATGTATGATACGGAAAACAATTCTGATTCAATGCCATTATTGACCAACTTTCCTGCCACATAAGAGAGATGGTGGATAAGTATGACTGAAGCGATCGACAGGGTAGGGGGTACTCAGATACCGGGACTGATGATTACTTGGATGGGAAATCACAGCTGGTCGGTTTCTGGTTCCGTGCCCTGGACCCTCAGTAGCGGGGATGATGGGGGATGATGATGGTGGATGGGGAATGGTAACGTGACGCTACCTGTGGATCCTGGTAATGTTGATAAAAGTACAGCAGGCCGGCCACTGAGGTGATGTGATGCAGCTTGGGTTTTACAGCTCCCCACAGGTGGAGCTTTACTTCAGGGCAGCAAGGGTGAATGAGGGGAGTCGTAGTAGCGTCTCTGCAGTGAACGTTGCGGGCAGTGGCGGTGAAACAGGCACACACACACAATAGTCATTGTTTCGGTACCTTGTACTAATGTCCAGTAACAGGTATAGTCCAGGAGGGTAACCAGGTTCTCGGTGCAATTCAGGATCTTCACCTTTGAGAGTTGAGAGGCCTCCTCTGTCTCTGTGTGCGGTGGTTTGGGGTAAGCTCTGCCTATAACTGAACTTGCCGCTGTTTCTCCCTCTCAGGGTTTTACTCAGTAACCGACAATGAGGACCTCCTGTGGGAATCCCTACTCTCCTTTGGGCCCTGGTCCTGTACTTGGTCAGGTTTGAGTGTCTCTAGTATATCTGCTCCTCAGGGGGACTAGATCCTCCTGGTCCTTCCGGGCTTTTCCTGCTACAATGGATGTTTAGCAGTGTCAGACTCCAGTGTCCCGGTGGGCTGTCTCCTTCTTCTTGTCTCCTACTCCTTCACTTGGCTCCATCCCTATTTCTAGGGTGCTGCACAGCTGGTCAATGTCCCTGGGTTCTGGGCCTGGCATTGCTCCAGCAACCTACTCTTTCCAGTACCTCGCTTGGGCTGTTTCACTGGACTTAACTGCTCTCTTCACTGCTCAGAGCAGACTAACTGACTCCTCCCCTCAGGACTGGATCCTTATAAGGGAACTTGCTTAAGGCAGCAAGTACAGCTTCCCCTCCAGGTCTGGGGTGGAAGGTGTTGTGTGCTATGTGTACCAAAGTGTAAATCCTTCCTTGCACCGGATGGGTGCTGTGGCAATCCCCAGCAGGGGTGCCACATAAACTTGTTAGGCTCCTATTTAGGGACCATGCCCAATGGAGACACTATCAAATAAGGCCACAAGAGATTTGTAAAAGAACCTGCAATATGGCCAAATTCCACTTATTTAGCTAATTTCTTCCCCACTACCTCTGGAAAAACCCTGACCGATTTCAAATTACCCGGCGCAAATATAGAAGCTCTTAGATCAAATGTATATGGGGCCTTAAGACACACAATCACTATCCACCTTCCTTCTCATAACTCTGCCCTGAGTGTCATAATCATGTCATAATGTCATGTCATGATCATGAAAAACAAATGCCATGTAGCTGTCATAGCCCCATTGATAGACAAACACCCTCCATTGGGATTATTTTTGGATAGACAAAGTCACTTTTATAGACCTTAAAGGTAGTGTTGCTGTGTTTTCTGTTACTGAAATGTAGAAAATAGAATAAGCTTCGCACCAATGCCATATTCATAATTTAAGCTTGACTTTGTGATTACTCTGATGATCCATCACTCTGAAAGGCTTTGGTAATGGGCAGTAAATTTACTTTAAAAATTAATTAAAAATGTAGAACAGATGTTTATAAAACTTCCTACAACATATGTTGCATAATAGAATAATTAGATTGAGTTTGATTGGCAGTCCGTCACTTTGACAGTTTCATCATCTCTTACTTTCATTGCTAAGCTTTTCCGAGTCCTAAACATGAAGATCTCAGAGTTATTTATTCGGATCACTCTAGAGCAAATCTTGAGCAAATTACACAATGTATCACTTGTCACTATTAGACAGAATGTCTTATATTGCCTCAAAATAATTTTTTTTTTCATTTTATTGTCTCATGTTTACAATTACAAGTACAAATACAAAGAAATTATAGCTCAAGTAGAATTTCATTTTCTAATCAGTTTACCTATTCATTTCTTAAATCACCTGATTTGACTGTATGCTTTTTTTTGTCTTTACCATGCTGGAGGGAAATTGATGTAATGATTGATAATCTAGTTTGTAATGGGATTGCTCATGTTATCATGAGCATCATTTGTTGGATCAGACCCTTTAAGGAGCCATATCCAAATCTTTATATTGTGTTTTCCGATCAGCTCTATTTTTTTAGAACAAAAAGCATAAATAGAAATCCAGTCTTTGAGAGGTTATATAATAGTGTCATTTCA
This sequence comes from Allobates femoralis, assembly GCA_033576535.1. Taxonomy (NCBI): domain Eukaryota; kingdom Metazoa; phylum Chordata; class Amphibia; order Anura; family Aromobatidae; genus Allobates; species Allobates femoralis. The sequence continues at coordinate 511,325,105 of JARQOC010000001.1, forward strand.
AGCTTAGCATTGACGTTAACTCCATCCAGTCGTAGCTCGGACGAAAGCTCTGTCACGGCCCAGGTATAAAAAAGTAGGGAAAAAAGAGTAGTCTAGCTTCATGAGTAGGTTGTTGTTTATTCAAGTAAAATTAATACGCAGGACTTAAATAATTAATTATGATTAAATGAGTATTCACCTGAAATGCGTAGCATCACAGTAACGCTAGACCACCTGTCATCGTGACTTTTCATGTCCTGTGTATGAAAATTATTTCAATAAACAAGAATCTACTTGTGAAGCTGGTCTTTTGAGAGCTTATCCTATGATCATCATTTTGGCATTTCAATAAATATATCCAAGAAATAGGGTGCCGGGCAGTTAACCTCTACGGTTTATGCATTATATTTGTAACTCAAAAAAATGCCGGAGTGAAGTGCTATTCTGTCACTGGGTGCTACTCAGGTAAGAACATTTTGTAAATCAAAAAACATAAAGAAAGGTGCACTCACCCATTTGACATTGCACTTAAGTTTTATTTATTGCGGTATCACATTTGACATGGTGCATGGAGAGAGGGAAGAGAAGGACAACGAGCCGTTTCACGCTTAGTATGCGCTTCCACTGGTCCAAATGCGATAGCGCACTAAATAAAACTTAAGTTCAACGTCAAACGGGTGAGTGCACCTTTCTTATTGTTTTTTTATTTCAATAGATATGCTATGTAAATACTTAAGTCCCCAAAAAATTTAGAAAAGTATTCTAGGAGGGATACCTTTATTGGCTAATCAGAAAATTATATTTGTAAGCTTTCAGAGCTCACATGGCCCCTTCATCAGACACATCAATTTTTCTGGCTAACACGGTACCACAATATTATTTTGTATTGTACTTAATAAAGATGCTAGGAATGACTGATCAGCGGAGGTCCCACAATTATCTTTAGAAAAGTGAAATCCTTCCATAAAATTTGTCTGACTCCAAAAGCTACCAAAATCAAAACACAAAATGCTTTGTTGGTAAAGATTCCCAAATGTTATTTCTGACAACACTTTTAGTAAAAATTTAAATGAAATCAAGTGTGTGATTTCCACTTTAAGAGTACCTATCACTATGTTTCCCTCTGTTTTCTTAAAGGCAACCTGTCACCTAGTTTATGCCTCCAGCTATCATTATCTGTTCCTGCAGCTTCATAATACTATTCTAACCATCCCTGTCTGAGCTCAGAGTGTAATGTGAAAGGTGAAGAAAAGCATTTATACACTTACATTTCCTTATGTAATGAGGCAGGCAGTCCCCAGCTGGAGGACGGGACTTGTTGGCAGGTTAATAGTTAACATTTCAGCCTTGTGCTAGAACATGTTGGGAGACCTGATGTGATGTCACAACCATGTGACTACAATAGGCAGAGCTAAGTTCTCATAGAACATAATACATTTGCTTGCTTAGCTTCGCCCACTATGGTCACATGATCGTTACATCACACAGGTCTTTAGCTATCCAAGTTAATAGTGAGTTAACTATTATTCTGCAGACAGTCCCCTCCTCCAAGGTGGGGACTGAAATGTAAGTGTATAAATGCTTTTTTTTCACCTTTCACATTACACCATGAGCTCAGACAGGGATGATTAGACTGGTATTATAAAGCTGCAGCTACAGACAGTGATAGCTGGGGAGGCATAAACCACCTGACAGGTTCCTTTTAAAGAGAACCTGTCAGATTTAAACCAATAAGAAAATTGTACAACACAGGCTCTTTCAGAGCCGAAGAGCCTACCCACATACCTGCCTCGATGTACGAAGAGCTTAGAAACCCAAACTTCTAATGTAAATTAAACAACAACCAGGCTGTGGATTTCTATACAATTGAATCAGTATAACAGCACATTACTGATCAAATCTTTATATTAACAAGCATGATGACAGGTTTATATTTATAGGGACCAACCACCAGAATTTAAAGCACCGGTACATCAGTGCAGCAGGTGATTGATGTGTGCAGCATCAATCACTATTTGGGTGTTTTGTTTTTTTTATTCCCCTCTGTGGGCTTGGCAGTGTGAAGTAAGCTGAACACCCCCCCCCCCTGAATGAAAGGAAGGGGTTTTGCCTTACTTTCAGACTGCCATACCCACAGAGGAGGAGTAAAAAACCCACATAGTGATTGATGCTGCACACATCAATCACCTGCTGCACTGATTAACTGGTGCTTAAATCCTGGTGGTTGGGAACCTTAGTTCCAGTTAAAAGGAATCTGCCGGCTGATTCATGCAATGCCTCAGAGTGAAACATACATGTCTGCAATAATGGAGTCAGTCTCCAATTCATGCTACCCATGGTATAGTCAACATAAATCAACTGATTGCATCCTTTTAACCCCTTCAAGACCAAGGTTGTACCTATGTATCCTGGAAGGGAGTTTGTTCCTTCCCAAGTGTATCTAGGTTCACCCTGGAAAAAATGAGGCATCGTGGCCCTTGGTAAATGGGAATGCAGTGCAGTCCTGCTTATTCTGTAAGCAGGGCATCGGACCACAACATCTCGAGGGTGGCGCTGCCACCCTGCAAATACGATCATTAAGATTGGCTGTTAAATTCTGAACAGTCAATCTCAGCGATTATATTGATCCAGGCAATGAAATTGCTTCAGTCATTACAATCCAGCTATCGTAGGGACTGTAAAGGCCCAGTCACACACACAGATAATTGTGCAGAGATTGTTTGCAGATCGCTGGTTGCAGTGAAATCATGGACACATTGTTCCATTTTGTGGCTGTGTACAAATGTAACAATGTGTCCATGATTTCACTGCAGCCAGCGATCTGCAAACAATCTGTGCACAATTATCTATGTGTGTAATTGGGCCTCAAGAGCTACCATATAGCCTTCCTCAGGTATGATTAAAAAGATATGATAAAAGGTATGGACCATTTTATAGATACTAAAGATTCTTGCAATATACAACAGTTGGGACCATGAGTCGGAAAAACTTGGTGATTGCTACTATCTCCTGGTTGGAAACATATTCTATATTCAGATCGAGAGCTCCGTTGGAGGAGCTATCCCCAGTTATCCAAGTGAGCTGCAATCCCTTTGTGAGAGGATCAGGACCAATGCTTTTGTAACTGAGACTGGTGTCTTAGTTTTTAAGCTGCTTTAAGGTGAGCGAATATATAGTTATTCAGCTAACAACTCTAATAGCAGTGCTACTCTCAGATAAGCGCTATGCCTGTCTCTCTCCTCTTTTCCCCATTTCCATAGGGGGTATATTGAATACTTGGTTAAGTGATCACCTGTTCTCAATGGTAATACTGCTGAATCCTGACTGTGTACATGCCACACGCTGCTATGATTCAGTGACTATAGACTTTTATTAGATGACTGGACAACCTCTTTAACATACTTCCTGATAAGTGTAGGTATTTTTGTGGCATAAAATGTATTAATATTCACATAGTTAAACTGCCAGGATCTCAAGCAGTGAAGAAAGGAAATCATGTTTACTCAATAACCAAGACTGATGCCCTTATGAAAAGTAAAATTGATTTAGTAGATATTATATTCCATAATTCACATGGCATGCACACCAAGCCATTAACATTATACACTGTAAATTAAATTACAAGAAAATAAAACCTGTAAATGGTTTGTTCCCACATGAATAAGCACAGAAATAATGTTATCGCACTTCTCCTTATGTTTGATGTACTTTCAATCTGTAGAAAGATGTGTATATGCATTTTTATGCCTGATGAAACCTCAGCATCCATGAATCTAGAAACACAAATACATATTGCAGATGTCTAGTTTATAAAAAAGTGGAGGCGGATGCAATTTTTAAGAACAGAGGAGATTTTTATATTTATCTACTAATGTTAAAATTAGTTTAGAAACTAGAAAATAATAAAAACAGCAAAATTGTAATTTTTAATTAATGACTTATTCATAGTAATATAATATAGGTTTTGTCTTTATTCTTTTATTTGCTTTAAAGGATTTTTTAATGATCTTCGGGCCTTATCACATCAGCGGTTTACACTGATGTGTGGCAGATCTGACTGGTGGCGTCGCATCTGCCGCCTAAAGGCCGACTTCCGGCCCGGATCCAGCAAGCCCCATTTATTCTCTATGGGGCTTGTGGTCCAGTGCGGCAAGTGCGGTTCTGTCAGATGTGGGAGATTCGGCACTTCAGCCGCGAAAAAAAACACCGCTTGCCAGATGACAACAAGCCCCATAGAGAATAAATGGGACGTGCCGGATCTGGGCCGGAAGTCAGCCTTTAGGCGGCAGATGCGACGCCACACCGTCAGATCTGCCACACATCAGTGTAAACCGCTGATGTGAAAGGAGCCAAATGGTTAAAATAGGAGACATTTTTCATTCACAAGATTTCTCTGAGTATGTACACAAGGTATCTTTTAGAAATCAGTGTACCTGCCTAATTTGTTATATAAAAAGGTATTTTTCATGAAGAAAGGTATTTATTTTTTCGATGCGTTTACGTCCGAAAATTACATTGTGTTCAAAAGAGTCTTCATGGAAGATAGTATTGGCTTCTAAACAGCAGCAACCTAAAAAAATTGCCAGCCCACTTCTTTTAGCCGATCCACGGATTTCAAAGTCGGAAACGGTTAAAAGAAACTCAAGTAAATGGATCACGTGCACAGTAAGTTGTTTTAACATTGGAAATGTTCAGAATTTTTAACTGAATTCATGTGAAAAAGACATCTTGTGCATATAACCTAATAGAGAATGTACAGTACGTACTACTGTAAAGATGACAAGACAAAGGAGAAATACCAAATTTGAATAAATATATTTTAAAAATTCTTACAAAAACACTCTCAAAATAACAGAAACTATATTGGATTGGGTTAGTATATAGCCAGGGTAATATAAAATAATTATTAGGGAAGGGCTAGTAGTGCTTAACAATATCACAACATGGACCAGGAGCTTCCGGACAATGACGCATGGACCAACAGTGTCCGGCGCACTGCACAAAACTACAGATAGGAGAAACACTGGGGGGAAGGACAAATACAATGGAGGGCCCTGTTCATAGGGAACAAGGGAAAGGTGACCTCCTGTACTCACTTGTGCCCTGATCTCTCTACTATCCCTATACGGGTTCTTTCATCCCATTGCTGAGCAGGATACCTAGTCCCTAGCTAGCCCTGATGTTAACCTTTAATAGGGAGATGGCCGACGGAAGCATTAACCACAACTGCTGCACTAATATCAACAAGAGGGGAAGGAAAGACAGACAGGGAAACAAAAAAAGAACTTCATGCCTGCTGCCACTCACCTAGGCATCAGACCGCTTGGCAATTATCAGATTTTCCAGAGTAGCACCTTCACCTCAGGTAACTAGGCCAGGAATGGAGTTCAATTACCAGCAAGAAAGGCTTGACCATGTGACCATATAAAGGAGATTGGAGTGATCACAAAGTAGCCACACCAGGAAATAGAACCAAGGAGCTTTGCTGGCAACAGAAACTGACATTAACTCCTACACTACCAAATGAAAGAAACACATTTAATATGAAGTCTCAATACAGGAATGAGACACAGGTCTCAAACCTTTAAAATACAAAAATGACAGGGTGTCACAGGTCAGTGATATTTCAAATCTTCATTTTATTCTGTTTCCCATGCAAAGTTTCAATACACAAGTGGATCTTTATCACTGACCTGTGACGCCCTGTCTTTTTTTTATTCTGATGGTTATATGATATCCAAGAGAGACTCCTTGGTCTGACGTGCCCCCCAACTAAGGGGCATTACAACAACCCTATTTGAATATAAGGTGCTGTGAACCATATCTGTGATTTGACAGGTCCCAAACCTGTCACAGAGTTGTGACAAATAAGCCCTTGAAGTCCCTACCTGATTGCAGAGTTTGGCACCCTAGATATTGTAATGTATACCTTACTAACCAAATTACTAGGCAGGCTAAATGGTCAAGATGACTTCTCCTACATCTGCATGTAATTATCATACAAGTAGCGTTGAAACACTCTATTCCTATACCATCTGGACCTCCAGTCTCAGGAGCTAGAAATAAAGTGGCTGGACCTAGCTTAGCCTTGGCACCACTTAGCCACGCAGTTAAGGGATGCTCTAAAAATCTGACATAATCACAGTCAAACAAACTTCCAGAAAACATACACTATTGAGTATTATAATAAAGTCGATTCTTTAAAGGTCTATGGCAATCATACAAACAAAGCCACAAGTATATCATTTGTATTATCAGAACTCAATGCACGGGTAGTTACGGTAAATAGAATGCCGTTTTAGGGAAGAGACATTCTATGCAAGCTGTATGGCAGTGCCTCGCATGTATCTCACATGACTCACCCAGCCCGACCCTGCCTCTCTGAAGGAGCTCCATAGACACACAATCACCTCCATACTCCCGTTCAGAGAGGCAGGGACCAGGCCAGGTGAGTCATGCAAGATGCATGTGAGACACTCACATGCAGCTCACATAAGTGTCTCTCTGCCCTTAGTAGGTGCTATGCTGCTTCAAGATAGCCAAAACAAAACACAGTGGTTAGGTGCACACGACTATTTTCTCTCCATCCAAAAAAATGGTCTGATTATGCTAATCAGACTCTGATGAGAGTGAGATTCATTTTTCTCAGAGAAGTAGAGAAAAAAAAGTTTTTTCCACCTTCTCCACCATGTAAGTCCATGAAAATTGGACTGCCCTCAGATGTCATCTGAATGTGGTCCAATTTTTTCACGGACCCATGGACTTGAATGGGTGAGTGCGATCCATTTTTTTTTATGGATAGAAGTTGGACCAAAAATGAGTCTTTACTGGAACAATCCTTTAAAAGCAATGCAAAAATTACCAAAATAAAGTAGAAGAAAATAAGTAGCAAATAAAAAATGATTGAAAATAAAATAAATTTACATTGGATTTAAAACTGAAGATTAAAACCAATGAAAAAAATAATTAACATACAAGAAATGTAAAAATAGGAGTACATTGAACAAAGGAAGGGATGAAAATGTATTCCATACAACTGTGGATTCTAAAATGTTTAATAAAGCGGATGATATTCAGGGACGTTCATTTTGTTCCTTATGCCTATCTCGGCTCCTACCGTCAGGTGGTGTATTCTCTGCTTGTTATTCTTCACCTGTACACTCTTGGCAGTTCAATCTAGAAGATTTTCTCCTTTCTTAGGGTATTAATACAACTTTTTTTTAATGCCAGTTCCTAAACTCTTAGCTCAATGAGGCTGTCATAACTGGTTTTCAGATTAGTACTATAGTCCCTGCAATGTACTGCGGCTGATTGTACTCTACTATAAAAAACCTCTATGTCAAGCCTTTTCATTTTGCAGTACAATGGAAAAGACTTGCCTAAGGCTTTCCCTCCTGCAATGATTATTCATTTTAAAGAAGACGTTTATCAGCACCACTGTGCTCCACAAGTCCTGGAAGCCAAAGCATAAAAGTCACACTTCAACAAATGACAATAGGAAAACTGTGATTCACTCTTTAATATCTGGCAGTAAAACAGAAGTCGAATTCACAGAATCCCTGAAGGTTTAAACACAATTGCTCAGTTTTGGATCCAAACCATGAAATGGTGTATTCATTGCCTCTACTAATTCTAGAGCTCTGGACTAATTCTACATATATTGCTTAATCTGCTATGAAGCTCCCAAGAGGTAAAAAGTTTTTTTTAATAGTTTCTCCATATTCATAATATGCAAGATATTTTTTATTCACAATAAATACTGGAAATACACCAAGAATTGATTTGACCCATTATTCAAGAGAAAAACATAGAACTGGCTATTGGGATGTATAATGCAATAATGCATGAGCAGTAAAAGTCAGGTTTTCATAAGAAGCATTTTTTTATTTACTGCATTTTTTCGCTTTGTAAGACGCACTTTTGTACCCACAAATTTTGGGGGAAAGTAGGCGATGTGTCTTATAAAGCAAAACTGTGCAGTAGGGGGGATTGAGGGGGCTGTGGAGCGGTGTCCAGTGGCTGTTGGGAGGCTGGAGGAGGCTGCAGTGGCGGCCCCTGGTCACGTGGGTCATTATCTCCTGTCTATGCACTGCATCCCGCTGTCAATCACCTGCAGTGCAATCGGGCAGCGCATATAACAGGAGTGGTCCGCAGCCCAGCGTCTGCAGCCCCATTTGAATATTCAGTGCTTTCCACGCTTTCATTGCGTGGAAAGCACTGACTATCCGAACAATCTCATCATACTCACCTCTCTTCATATCGTTTCCTGCAGCCCGCACTATCCCCACTATCTGCGCTCAGCTGTGCCGGCCTTTGGTCATGTGAGTGTCGCTGGTGACGCACTTCCGACTTTGGAAGCGGGTCTACATAGCGACACGTACCTCTCAGTGACGTGTTTTTGTGACAGCTTTTGGTTTCGCACAACCCGGAAGACGCAGCTAAACACAGAGGTGGCGCACGGCCCCCGCCTGAATAACAGGTACCAACCATCCCACTAATTACTTGGCCAATTAGACCTGTGGGTATATAACCCCCTGACTTGCAGCAGTGCCTGTTGCAGCCAGGGGAAACAAGGACACAGGAGGACCCTTAGGATATGCAAGTGGTTTGATGTGTTGACTACTGATGGGAAAGTAATGGAGGTGATTAAAAGGGTCTGACTACTGGACTTGTCATTTTTACAATAGGCCTACACCTATCCAGTCCTGATTGTGCTCTTCCCTCCTTTGAGAGGGTGAGTAAGGAAGTTACTTATCTTGGTAAGAGGTTTTATCCATCTGCTTATGTTAGGATATTAATTTTTTTTCTCTGTTGGATCATTAAAGTGGTTTTCCCATGAATAAAGTTCATTTTAATCAATAGATCTTAGTATAATAATAATTTCCACAATTGGATGTGTTTAAAAAAATGTTCCTGTGCTGAGATAGGTCTTTTCTGAGCATGCACGGAACACGGTATGATCATACCACATCTCTGGGCAGGGGAGGAAGTAAAGAAAATATACAGACATTACAGCACAGGATCACTGCTGATTCTTTTTTGTGAGGTAAAACATTTCTCTGCCTGTTTGTAAGAAATGTTTTACCTCAAAGAAAGAATTATTTGTGATCCCATGATGTAATGTCTGTATACTTTATTTCATCCTTCCCTGCCCAGGATCAAAGCAATGCTCCGTGCACAGTCAGAAACAAAAATGAAACTGTACATAGTAGGAGCATATTTATAAGATTAACTCTGCACAGGAACATTTTTTTTAAACACATTCAATTGTGGAAATTATTATTATTCCAAGATTATTGATTAAAATAAACTTTTAAATTACCGTAACTTTGTTATGGAAAACCCCTTTAAGGAAAAAAACATTTTTGTTTTACATTGATTTATTTATCAGTGCTGTGACATGATATCTATCAGGGATTGAAGGCAATACTTTGTGGTTTACCTCACTATGTATATCGGCTGTGATCATCTATATTTTCACAATGAGTGTTAATAGAGTCATCATTTGCAACTTCCAGAATTGAGTGAGAATGGACAGTAGGTGATAATTTGGCTGAGGCTATGTAGGGGAATGAAATTTTCACCCAAACTTCAACTAACGATTTTTTTGTTTATCTATTTTTTAAGTGGTTGAACACTCTTGACATAATTAATTCCTTGCATACCCACCTTATTGTCTCCTGATGAACCCAACTACGGATATCACCGAGAGGGGGAAACGCGTCGAGGAGAAGTAACAGGATGCATTATCTCCTAAAGGAAGAGCATATAAAGCTAAGTTGGACGGAGTAGTTATCAGCATATTTTGCCATATTCCGTCAAACTTGGAAGAACGTGATGTCTGTATGCTCTCGGTGTACTGGGACACTTTTATTGTTTCTACTATTCAGAGAAGATCCTATAAATATAACCTATTTATCAGGACACCATCACAAATTAGGGTGAAGCAAAGCTTCGCTCTTAGGTAGGCCAAGAGGAGTTTAGCCCCCCAGTCTTAGATAGGAGCAATTGTGATATAACACATCAACTCTGATGCTTTATCCTTTGTTATTTGTATATGTTTTGAGGTTTGTACTCACTGGTTTTATATATACATTAAAATAAAAGTTATTCCCATCATTTAGATGAGTGTTGCTGGATAGTGAGCATTTTTGTAATTTACTGTTTAATAAAATTTGCAGCTGTTTTTGTTCCAGTTATTTTTATTAAACACTGAAACATTTTTAACAAAGAAAAATGTAAATATAATGGGAGAGAGAAAAGTAAGACAAAAATAAGGGGTAAACAAAGAGAAGCTTAGGGCAAAAGGGCAGTAGGAGACGTTAAGGCAAATTTCAGTATTGTTCATAAGTTAGCCTCATAAACATTTTTATTGTACTCGTAATCCAAAAACAAACTTAATTAAATGGAACCAACCACCAGAATTTAACCACCTGTAAACCAGTATAGCAGGAGATTGATATGTGCAGCATGACATCACTGTTTGGTTTCTTTTTATATTCCTCCCCTGTGGGCTTGTCTTTCTGCTGTATGCAGGACTCCCCCTCTTCCTGATGAGTCTGGATGAGAGGAAGGAGAGAGGAGGTGTGGCTTACAGCAGAGAGATGAGCCCACAGGGGAGGAATAAAAAATAACCCCAAATAGTGATGTCATGCTGCACATGTCAGTAACCTACTGCACTGATTTACAGGTGGTTAAATCCTGCTGGTTGGTTCCCTTTAAGATTATATCTGGATAAAATAGCCATACATTTTCATACTTATAGGTGCTATAAATCAAATTTAGCCTGGGTTTGCAGTTGCTATTTAGATAGTAACAATTTTCTTTTCTTTTGTTTACAGCTCATTGACAAAGAGACCGACCATTGCTATGGTGGAGCATTGAAGCTGGCCGGGCTTAGGAGATAATAGAATACTCAAGGAATGCCAGCAAGCTTCAAAATAGTGTTTGAAATCTCTGTGGATATTCAGCCACTAATGCACGACAGCAATGATAGTTGGTCACTTTGGCGATGGGTTGTATACAAATGGTAATATCTTAAGAGCAGCTAAACATTTCAATAAAAAGTAATATAATTCACAAAAGTGCTTGAAATCCCAATTAAATATATAATGTGTCTATTTTAATTAGAAATGAATAGCTCTTTATGTTTAAATCTTTAGGCTACGTTCACACATTGCGTATTTTGCCGCGTTTTTTTACGCGCGCTTTTCAAAATACGCAATGTGCCTTTTGTCTGCCAGCAAAGTGAATGTGAAATTCACTTTGCAGTGCAGACATTGCGCAAAAATACTCATGCGTTTTCAGGGAGAAAGCGCAGCTCCGTAAACAATTGATATTTCAATTGTTTACGCAGCTACTTCTGCGTATTCTCCCAGAGGGGAGGAAGAATCCTGCTTCCTCCTCCCTTCTGAGACAGCTGTGGCCGCCCATTAGACTTCACAGTGTATTACTATACACTGTGAAATTTAAATTAAACAGAGGCAAATGTATGTAAAATAAAAAAGAATCAATACTTCACCTGTCCGGTGCCTTCTCCCGCTGTCTGGTCTCCGGTTCTAAGTGAGAGATGTACTGTATGGACCCTGGTGGTCGATGTCGAGAGGGCGTTCCCCGGGAGCACTCGCGGTCATGTGATACATATCTTCCTCTCCTCTGTGACATCACTGCGCTTTCTGGAGTAAGGAAAGCGCAGTGTGTGAAAGCCCCTGCGTATTTTGTTGCGCTCTTTTTGCCGGCCGAAAAACGCTGCAAAAAGCGCGCGCAAAAAAGCGCAGTAAAATACGCAAATGTGTGAACGCAGCCTAAATCTGTAAAACCCTTTTAAAAAAAATGATTAAATATATTTCATGTATAGATATTTTGTCAAACACTGAAAGTACTGTATTTTTCAGACTTTAAGGTACACCTTACCATAACATGCACCCAAGGTTAAAATAGCAGAAAATAAGAAAAACATTTTTGCTGTTAATGAAAACTTACCTGCCGGTGTAAATCAGAGCGGCAATTATCACTAATTTTAATTTACTAGGGTTGAGTAGGAAGGTAAGAAGCCTATTATTAGAGTCTTTCTGCAGTGTATATATTATATACACACAGCTCTGCTATATACCCATAGATATACATTACTGCTACATGTCCATACATGTACACAGTTCTCCAACATTTCCATAGATATACATGGCTCTGCTACATGCCCATAGACATACACGACTCTACTACATTCCTAAAGACATACATGGCCCTGCTACATATTCATAGACAGACACAGCTCTGCTACATATTCATAGCTAGGGTCAACATTTGCGATGTGCCCCTACCTGCCGGATCTCGGTATTATCTTAGAACTTTTTCCAGCGCCGCATAGCGTTTCCGCTATGCGGTGCTGGAAACCGCTGCCCTTAGTTACCCGCTGTTTACCTGCACGACCTGTCACACAGGCAGCGGCTCGGAGGGCGTTTTACAGCGCCGCACAGGAAATCGTGTCTGCAACGGTTTCCTGTGCGGCGCTGTAAAACGCCCTCCGAGCCGCTGCCTGTGTGACAGGTCGTGCAGGTAAACAGCGGGTAACTAAGGGCAGCGGTTTCCAGCACCGCATAGCGGAAACGCTATGCGGCGCTGGAAAAAGTTCTAAGATAATACCGGAATCCGGCAGGCTAGGGGCACATCGCAAATGTGACCCTGGCCATAGACAGACATCGCTCTGCTACATGACCATAAACATACATGACTCTGCCATTTGCCCAAACACATACACGGCTCTGCTACATTTCCATAGACATAGGCTAGGGTCACACTTGCGTCAGCCCTTACGGCTGACGCAAGCGCTAAAAAGTTAGAAATTGTCCCTGCAGCTCATAGCGCTAACGCTATGCGTTGCCAGAGAACATTGCCCCATAGAAACCCTTTGTTTACCTTAGCAGCGGCCAGACAAGCGCTGTCTGCAGCTTTTTCCTGTGCACTGTGTTAAAGCGCACTCCCTGTGTGGCCAATGCTAAGGTAAACAAAGGGTTTCTATGGGGCAGTGTTCTCTGGCAGCGCATAGCGTTAGCGCTATGAGCTGCAGGGACAATTTCTAAGTTTTTAGCGCTTGTGTCAGCCGTAAGGGCTAATGCAAGTGTGACCCTAGCCATACACAGCTCTGCCAAATGCCCATAGACATACACAGCTCTGCTACATGCCCATAGACATGCAAGACTCTTCTACATGTCCATACACACATTGCTCTGCTACATGCCCATATACATACATGACTCTGCTACCAGCCTATGCACATACATGGTACTGCTACATGCCCATAGACATACACGGTACACGGCTCTACTACATTCCATAGAAATACACGACTCTATGCCCATAGACATATGTGGCTCTACTAGATAACCATACACATTCATGGCTCTACTATATGCCCATACTCATACACTGCTCTGCTACATTCTCATACAGACATGCACACTAAAAGCATATGTAGACAAACACATATGTACACACACACAGCTCTGTTACATGCACACTGCATTCACATATAGACATGTACACAGCTTTGCAACAGGCACATTTAGTTACACACACTATACATTGCCACATTTTGCAGTTCCTAATTGGTACAGAGCAGGAGAGGAAAGCCAATGGGACCATGAAGGTTGCAGCCGTTGAGCAGCTGCAGGACCTTCCACTTGTTTAACTCAAGCACCTTTCTGGTCATGTGATCAGACACATGTTCAGACACATGACGAGAAAGGTCCTAAAATTCCTCATGCTGAAGCTCCTACAGCTGTGCGGCTCTTCCAGCCTCTGTCCGGATCCGATAAGCTTCATCTCCTCCTCTGTACAGATCACATAAAATCTTTCATAATTGTATTTTCCTGCCTGATCTGAGGTGAGATGTAAGGAAGAGTCTAGTGCGTTTTGTATGAGTCCTATTCTAATAGTAACTCAAGATATTAAAATAACATAAAGGGTGAAGGCGACTATTTACAAATTTCCAGTGTTATTAGGATTCCTGGCATGTAAAATATTGTTTATTCCTGTGATCATTTTAGAAATGAATCCGCTGTGAGAATCATCCATTCCAAATTACTAAAGTTAAACAAGTGTGACAAAAGATAAGCGCTGAATGATGAGAACTGAAAGTGACATTTCATTATGCTACCATTTTTCTTTTGCTGTTTATGTGATTAATTAGTTAATTAATGATTATTTTTTTTCTCTCTAATGATCAGTCATCCATTACAGGATTTCACCACAATAAGTTTCAAAGTAAACAATATATGTTGGCAATGTCCTATGCAATAAGAATGCATTTTTATGATAAAAAATATTTACACTACATGAATAAAAGTATTAGGGCCCCTACACAATTCAGTTAAATCCATAGGCAAAAACCCTCTTTAGAAAGAAGGGGCCTGATCTCTGGCACCACCTGTTGGATATAGTAATCCTAAAAGTCAATATCGACACTTTAAAGAGTCTTGGAATACAAAGCCAAACCAGAACTCCACTTACAGTCACATGTTTCAGAATGTTGTTCCCTCCTCATTGTATAGCAAGAGATCTGATTTGACTAGGAGAGAGGCCTCTAACTGGTGGTCTAAGGCTGGCTTCACACCACGTTTTTATCCTGACAGGTTCTGTCCGGTGTTTTGCTGGAAGCACTGGACAGAACGTGACAGGTCCGGACAAACAGAATCGGGGGGGTTAATACACCCTCTGGTCCTGTTTTCTGCCTGAATCGACAGATCGCAGCTTTCAGGAGCTGTCCCTGCTAGGCACGGTCCTGAAAGTTCAGGCGGGGAGCACTCCATGGTGCTGAAGTTCAGCGTCGGCCAGCGCTGAGCTTCAGCACCCGGCGTCCGGCTCCCGGATGCGATTTTTCTTGCGCCAGATCTGGGAGGATCCCGGACGATCCAATTTGTGCAGATTTTTCCCCGGACAGAGAATCGCAGCAAGGTGCAATTTTGTGTCCGGGAGAAAACCCACATTCTCCTAGATCTTCCCGGGCAGATGGGAACCAGACGGCAAATAGCTGCCATCCGGCTCCATCCGGCCCCATGTGAACCGGACAGCCCCGGATCAGATGAACCGTGGTATGAAGCCAGCCTAAGGTGGAACGTTTCTGGTAGTCTAAAAATGCTGGTGTAAAGAGACTTATAGGCCTTATAATGTTCCTCTGGTAAATTAAATATGCCAATAGCCTCTTCATAAGGAAGAGGAGTTGAGCTCTGGCATGTCTTCAATACATGTCTTCAAATGGAGTTTACGGTTTGGCTCCTTATTTTAAGCCCTGTGGCAAGGTTGTTAAATGGTCAACATTGACTATTAGTATTACTACATCCAATAAGTGGCACCAGGGATCAAGGTTTTGTCCTTCTAAAAGACTATTACATGGCCTCTACATCTCCTTACACTGGCATGTAAGGCATGTCACTCTGCACAAGATGACACATTCCCCCTTAGACATCCACTTTAAATCTGTAGGCCTTAGGCTGGGGTCACAGTAGCATTTTTCACATGCGTTTTTGGAGACCTGCGTTTTCAAAAACGCATGTAAAAAACGCACCCATAGGCCCCCATGTTAAAAAACGCATGCCCTAATAGCCAAAAAGCATGTGTGACTGTCCCATGCGTTTTTGGAGCATATCCAAAAACGCATGCGTTTTCTACAAAAACGCATGCGTTTTCTACAAAAACGCATGCGTTTTTGGATATGCTCCAAAAATGCATGGGACAGTCACACATGCTTTTTGGCTATTAGGGCATGCGTTTTTTAACATGGGGGCCTATGGGTGCGTTTTTTACATGCGTTTTTGAAAACGCAGGTCTCCAAAAATGAAGAGAGGACCTGGCTTACAATTTCTTTTCTAATTATCCCAATGGTGGTCAGTGAAGTTAAGTTCAGGGCTTTGTGCAAGCCAGTCAAGATTTTTTTTTTAACCGCAAGCTCACCCAAGTATGCTTTTATAGACCGTGCTTTATGACTGAGGTGCAGTCATGCTGGAACAAGAAACGTCATTCCACAAACTGATCCACAAAATTAGCAACGATTCACCAAAATGTCTTGGTTTGAAGTATCAAGATTTCGCTTTGGTTTAAGTAAGGCTGTGGTCACAGTTGCCATGCGTTTTTTTTAGTGATTTAACAAAACTCATGCGTTTTTTCATGTCAGCATGAGTTTTGTAAGGTGTGTGATGGCTCCCTGCGTTTTTGGCTGCGTTTTTGAATCTGCACCTAAAAATAGTGCTTGTAGTATTTTTTTGAGCGTTTTGAAAAACGCATGCGTTTTTGTAGAAAACGCATGCGTTTTTATAACATGGGTTCCTATGGGAAACGCATGCAAAAACGCATGTACAATTAGTACCTTTTAGTGCCATTCAAAAACGCATGCGTTTCCCATAGGAGCCCATGTTAAAAAAACGCATGCGTTTTTGGAAATGCATGCGTTTTTTTAACATGGGCTCCTATGGAAAACGCATGCGTTTTTGAATGGCACTAATTGTACATGCGTTTTTGCATGCGTTTTCCATAAGGCCCCTTATTAAAAAACGCATGTGTTTTTGGATATGCTCCAAAAACGCATGGGACAGTCACACATGCTTTTTGGCTATTAGGGCATGCGTTTTTTAACATGGGGGCCTATGGGTGCGTTTTTTACATGCGTTTTTGAAAACGCAGGTCTCCAAAAACGCATGTGAAAAATGCTACTGTGACCCCAGCCTAAGAGGCTTTTGTTAAGCCTTCAAAAATAACCCCATATGCATTAGCCTTCATCCAAACAAACATTACAGTTTTCACAGTACAGCCAAGCAGATATCTCGGTTTTCCTCAATAATCTGTCCGAAAACTATCGACGAAAACATGCAACAATTTCCATAGGATACAATGTTAAATCAATTAAATGGATCGAGACACTGAAAAAGACCGATAAACCCGCATTTTATAATGAATAAAGATAGTGGTTCATACTGGAGACACTCAGAAATGATGATAAAATGAATATGAAACACTAAGTTAAAGAAAAATATAAATATTTAATATGGTATTTTATTTTTATAAAGACTCTTTTTGGTGTATGAAAGACACTGAGGAGGAGAGAGGGGTGGACATATTATGTTTTGGAAGGGGAATCACATTTTTTATGGCAAAATTACCAGCAAAGTACTAACAAAAACTGACAAAAACCAAAGCATTACCCAAAACTGAGACACATTTTTTGTTGAAACAAAACGACGAAAATGATAACCGAAGTCGACAAAAACCAAGGTATCACTGTACTGCCTTCAGTGCATTGTGACATTGTGCTTGGTGATGTATGACTTGCATGCAGCTGTTCAACTATGAAAGATCACATCATGAAGGTCTTGTGCTGACTTTATTACCAGAGGAGGTAAGGAACTGTGTAAACTAAATGCACTTCAGTAATCAATGACTTTGCTGTGAACCTTTGCTTGTTCTGTCATATTTGCTTCTGTTCATAATCCCTTCCACTTCTCAGTAATGCCACTACGAGTTGATCGTGCAATACTTAGGAGTAAAGAAATGTAATAAACTAATTTGTTACCTTGGTGACATGCTATGTGAGTACCGGTAACTACGGTACTTTAGTGATCGAATTCAGTGAGCTATTTAGAATGAGCCTTTCTTTCACTAGCGTTTATAGAGGCACTAGCAGTTGATCTCGACGTTGCCCGGGCGTAATGCCATATGGTCGTAATGCTCATATATGGTAATATCGCCCATACATGGCAAAATTCCCCTTTATGGTAATGTATGTATGTGTGTGCATATGTATCATAGCCCTACCCCTCATAGTAGCCATGCCCTTTCATAGATCCGCCCCTACACATAGCCCCACCCCTCCCAGTAGCCCCACCCTTTCATAGTGCTGCCCATGTATAGTCCCTCCCCTTCATAACTCCACCCTCCACATAGTGCAGGGGTGGGGCTATGTGGAGGAGGCATTATATGTGGAGATGCAGGCTGTGAAGTGGGCATGGCTATGTGGAGTGGGCTAATGCCTCATAAACACATACACTCAGCTTTACAGATTACATATTGCATGATGAAGGGCTGTATTTTATACACCTGTGTAAATGAACTGAATGAAAAACCTAATTTCAATGTGATCATACAGTGAATCTGTCGTGAACATCACACCTCACAATTAGAGATAGATATGCTTTACAAATGTAGCAAATACCAACTCAACTGCTGCATCATATTGCTTCAGAAGTGTGTTGCGTCTATGCTATGTGTTTAGTATGACTGTACAACAAAGTAGCTTAATACATGATTAGTTTATTGTGATAGTGGCTACTTTAGCAATTGTTATAGCTGTAAATATGGTTATGTCAAATTATAGGGATATTGTTTTTTGATTGTTTTTTTTAGTGCACAGGGTAAAGAAGTCATCTGAGGCTTGTTTGCACAGGCAGATTTATGCTCATAACAAGACTAATTGATTATAAATAAAGTGGATCATAATCACTTAAGGCCTTTTTACATTGGCTGATATAAATTGTATGCCGTAAAGCCATCCAATTATCTGACAGCATTTTGCTCATTTGTTACTAATTAGCAGGATATTTACATTGGAAAATTGCTGAAACATAATATTGCATAAGTAATAATAAATATAAATAAGTGTAAAAAGTAAGTTAAAACAATATAAAAGTAAAAAGAAAAAGAAAATATTTAAATGGTCACTGTCATTTTAACAAACTTTAAAAAAAATTAATAACAAAAGTGAATACAAAACAATTTGCTTTATATCTTGTCAGAAAAATTAGCATCTTTCTACACTTGAGACACTTCTTTCCATACCTCTACAATTCATAATACACTCTACGGCCACGTTCATACGTTCAGTATTTGGTCAGGATTTTACATCAGAATTATAAGCCAAAATCAAAAGTGGGTGAAAACTGCAGAAATGGTGATGTGTTTCTATTACACTTTTGCTCTGATTGTTCTTCTGATAATTACAAATACGTATGAAAAATACTGGCCAAATGGTAACAACTGGGATAGAGGATGAGGGAATAGTATACAAGATGGAATTGCGGGCAAAGTAACTGAGTATCTGGTCTGTTCCTGTAGACTGGAAACCCTAGTCTGATGCTGTACTCAGAGGTACCTCTGATAGTGAAGAGGTCTGAGTCGCCACCATTGCCCTTAACTCTTCAAAACCAACCAATGCGTGAACCCTCACCTCCACCCACCATGAACCGGGTCAGCAGCCACTCCAAAAAAAGGAAAATGTCCAGAGACTACAGAACAAGCATGGATGTTCACACAGAAGCTTGGTCAAAGGCAGCAACACCACCTGGTGGAGGGAGAAGCTATTTAAAGGAAACCTGCCAACTTCTTTTTTCCCTCAAACCTATCACTACCTGTACCTGCACCTTGGTGCTACATCCCTAACCATCCCAGTCTGACATAAAACTGTCCTATAATGTTTGTAAAAAATGAGTTTGATACTTACATGGCCTTATGATAATTAGACTTCTAGACTACATACTGTATGTAGTCTGACTGGGCGGTCTCCTCAGCTGCATTCTCGCCCCTTGATGCTAGAATTAGAATCCTGCCCCGGTGGGCACGATCATTCATCCTGAAGCACAATCATTCAGTCAGGAGCGCGCACCCGATTCAAAATTCTTGCTCTTCCTTCCAAGTATGATGCGCTGCCAGGTGAGCATCATTTCTGGTCTGGTGCATTGTGGAGGATTATCAGGTGTACAGGTTGCTTCTGAATGCACACTGTGCATGCTCCGGAGCCAGCTATATGCCAGTAGACCCCACACACTGCGCAGGACCGGAAATGACGCTTGCCTGGCAGTACGTCATACCTAGAAAGAGGAACAATAATTTTGATTTGTGTACGTGCTCCTGACTGAATGATTATGCTTCAGGATGAATGATCGCACTCACCAAGGAGTGATCCAGCATCTGGGGAAGAATGCAGCCGTGGAGACTGCGCGTCAGATCATATGTAGTCTAGAAGCTAATACATATGGTATATAAGTATCAAATCATTTTGCAAACACTTCAGTATAGTTTTAGGTCAGACAGGGATGGTTAGGGATGTGCTAGGAAGGTGCAGGGGCAGGTAGTGATATATTTTGGGGTCAAAACAAGCTGACAGGTTCCCTTTAAATGCCAGGAGGGGAGACTCCAGATGACTCACACTTAAACTTCACTTCATCCATCACCTGGACAACTAGCACATCAGCAGAACTGATATTAACTCAAGCAGTTCCAGAGGACATTCACACACATTTAATCACGACAATATTCTACATCGACTGCAGATAATCAGCGTATAACAGCACATGACACAACTACCATACGTGCGATAATCTCTTTGTGCACATTATGTATCAAAAGATTATAGGAGTTAGTCTTCACTCACTAGCTCAGAGACAGCAGAAAATGAAAGATAAATCTTGCAGAAGAGAAAACTAGTGAAAGATGTAGGATGCAGTTAATACAATGTCCAGAATAATGTATTACTGATGTACACACATTTATCAGTCCATTTTTTATACCCGACTATATCCACTCAAATAAATCTTTGTTTTTAGCTCATTAGAAGTAAAATCTATCATGTGGCTTTATTAGAATCCTGATTATAGCGCTGGTCCTGGATTATATTTACTGAAGGACAACATCTACTTGCAGCTGGTATATTTGCCCCATGTATTGTGTGCATTGCTTCACAGAATGATACATTATACTACGTTGTCAGTAGTGATGAGCGAGTAGCGAAATATTCGCACTCACTATACTCGTAACGAGTACCGTATATACTCGGTATAAGCTGAGTCTTTCAGCCCAAAAATTGGGCTGAAAAGTCCCCCCCTCAGCTTATATGCGAGTCATACCCCTAAGTACACAGGCGACCCTTCCCCACGAGTATACAGGCCCCCCCCATCAGTATACAGAGCCCCCCCTTGCTCCGCAAACCTGTAAAGTAAGATTATACTTATCACTGTCCTGTCGCCGCTGTCCCGCCGCCGCCATCGCGCTCTCCTTCTTCATCCGTCTTCTTCCGGTTTCCTCCTCTGGTGGGCACAGGCAATGACGTCATTGTCTGTGCGCCGAGGAGGAAGCCGGAAGAAGACGGATGAGGAGCGTGATGGCGGCGGCGCAGGACAGCGGCGACAGGACAGTGATAAGTATAATCTTACTTTACATGTTTGCGGAGCAAGGGGGGGCCTGGATACTGATGGAGGGGCCCTGGATACTGATGCGAGTGGCGGGCGGGCTGCTGCTGTATACCTCTGGGGCTGCTGCTATAAATACCTCTGGGGCTGCTGCTATATATACCTCTGGGGCTGCTGTATATATGGTACCTCTGGGCTGCTGTATATACGTTGGGCTGCTGCTGTATATACCTCTGGGGCTGCTGCTGTATATACTCTGGGTGCTGCTGTATATACCTCTGGGGCTGCTGCTGTATATACCTTGAGGCTGTTCTGTATATACTCTGGGGCTGCTGCTGTAACACTGCTGGGGCCTGTATATACCACTGGGAAGGCTGCTGTATACCACACTGCTGGGGGCTGTATACTACCACTGGGGAAGCCTGTATACCACTAGGGGGGCCTGTATACCACACTGCTGGGGGCTGTATACCTGTGCTGGGGTCCACCCTTGGCTTATACATGAGTCAATAGGTTTTCCCAGATTTTGGGGGCAAAAGTAGGGGGGTCGGCTTATACATGGGTCGGCTTATACACGAGTATATACGGTACATTTTAATACTCAGATATTCGTCTGCATAGCGAGTCCAATGTTAGTCAATTAGTGGTAGGCTCCACCCACAAACTTCTGGCTATAAATGAGTCTTTCCAGGACAAGTGGAGGGTGGCTTTTTACAATTTCAATGCCTAAAACACCTTGCAGTGCCCCTCAGAGAGACCCTAATATTCAATCTGCTCTCACTGAGGTGCCAGCTCACTTTGTATACTGAAGGGAGTTGTCAATTTGTGTTAGATCGATAATGATCGACACATCACTCACGAGCACCACCATTACTCACCGGGTAACGAGCATCATGAATACCGTACTATCATGCAAGTAACGAATAGTAACGATTACACTTGCTCATTACTAGTGGTCAATTGACTTCCTATGAAATATACTCAAGTATGGGGCTTTGAAATAGGGAAAAACAATATTATGCAGGGACTGATATGAATGAGAATTTCTGAACAGCATTGTGAAATACAGTGGTGTGAAAAAGTGTTTGCCCACTTCCTGATTTCTTATTCTTTTGCAAGTTTGTCACACCTAAATGTTTCAGATTGCCAAATACATTTAATAGACAAAGATAACACAAGTAAACACATGCGTTTTTAAATGAAGGTTTTTATTATTATGGGAAAAAGAAATCCAAACCTATAAGGCCCTGTGTGAAAAAGTGACTGCCTCCCTCCCTTAAAACACCATACCACCCAGGCCTGATTACTGCCACATTTGTTCTCAATCAAGAAATCCCTTAAATAGGACCTGCCTGAGAAAGTGAAGCAACTCAAAAGATCCTCAGAAGCTAGACATCATACCATGATCCAAAGAAAATCAGGAACAAATAAGAAACAAACTGAGATCTATCAGTCTAGAAAAGGTTACAAACAAAGATGAGTAAACCAGACTTTGAAGTTCGAGTTTGCGGAACACAGACTTGAAAAAAAAAATTTTGTGTTCGGTTTTGGAGTTTGAGAGCTTTTCGTATGCAAAACACTGGAGTGAGCATTGCTGTGCTCGGGTATGCTTGGTGCTCATCCTCGGTGCTCATCGCTGCCTCGGGTATGCTTGGTGCTCGGCAAAGTGCGAGCCTCTTGCAGTATTTGAATGGCTTGCACTGGTAGTAAAATCAGAGTTATTGGATATAGTGTATATAAAAAAAGAAAATTACATTACCCTGTTCTTCCACCCCAGAGGTGTTTTACTTATGATAGCTGTATGTGGGTGGAGAGCATAACTGCCCGATCAGTGATTTCCAATAAAGTTTGGGTCCAGAACTTTAAAAAAGTCCAGCTGAACACCAACGTCCATGGGTCCACTCATCTATAGTTGTAAAGCCATTTATAAAGCATTGGTACTCCAACAAATCACAGTGAAAGCCATTATCCACAAATGACAAAAACATGGAACAGTGGTGAACCTTCTCAGGAGTGGCCAGCCATCCAAAATTACCCCAAGAGTGCAGCACCGACTCATCCAAGAGGTCACAAAAGACCCCACAACAACATCCAAAGACCTGTAGGCCTCACTTGCCTCCATTAAGGTCAGTCTTCATGACTCCACCATAAGAAAGAGACTGGGCAAAAATGGCCTGAATGGCAGAGTTCCAAGAAGACTGAACATAAAGGCTCAGTTTTGCCAGAAAACATCTTGGTTATTCCCAAGACTCTTGTAAGAACACTCTGTGGCCTGATAAGACAAAACCTGAACTTTTTGAAAGGTTTATGTCCATTACATCTGGTGTAGAAGTCACACAGCATTTCAGAAAAAGGAACATCATACCAACAGTAAAATATGGTGGTGGTAGTGTGATGGTCTGGGGCTGTTTTGCTGCATCAGGACCTGTAAGACTTGCTGTGGTAAATGGAAACATGCATTTTGCTGACTACTAAAAAATCCAGATGGAGAATGTCTTGGTATTTGTTCAGTATCAGGAAGAATTCTGGCACACACGTATCCAAAAGGAGGAATAAAAAAAGTTAAATGCTTTATTTTATGGGTGTCACATCAGAAAAAATATATTTACATAGACCCAATGTTTCGCTCTATACTCAAGCCTTTTTCAAGGGGTAGTTATCTGCCCATCAGAAAAAAAAATAATAATAAATGTGACATAGTAATACAAATATGTATTTCATAACTAAGGAGATAAATGTCAAAAAGAATAAAAAATATATTCATAATAACATGTGTATCATACATAGAGATTAATCCCATACCTAAGTAAATATTTCTCTTGTAAAGGTCAAGAAGTCAATCAGATGGCTTTTCTGTCTGAAAAGATACATTGTGTTCATTATATTTACATTTTGTTGTCTGTAATTTTTGTGATCCCTTACCTAGGACTATATCATCCATTTATGCAAGGACATAAATTACCCCTAAATTGGGGCCACACAGGTTCACTAAATTATATAAGGAACGACATATCGAATTCCTGTAGAAGGTAAAAAAAAATCATCCCTATAGAACTCTCATGTCCCTGTTTTCAGGAATTATCATATTGTATTATACTAATAACTTTTATATGCATTGTATTAGTGTCTAATACATGAGTCTTTTCAGACAGGTAAGCCATCTGATTGACATCTCACTTGACTTTATTCTTGAACGAGAAATATTTACTTAATTATGGGACTAATAACCATGTATGATATACTTGTGATTATCATGATTATATTTTTTCATTGCTCCTTTGTTAGTGATATTTGTTGATTATTGTTATTATTTTTTTCTGAAATAAAAAGACGAATGTACACTAAAACTTTGGGTCAATGTAAATATATTTTTCTGATTGACACTCATCAAATAAAGCATTTATTTTTCAACTACTTCTATTCTTGCTTTTGGATATGTGTGTGGCAGAATTTTTGTAGATATGATAGGCTTTTTTTGGGGCACCACCTGCTATATGGTTAGCCAAACGTTCTTTGATTTTGGCCATTTGTTCTTGACCTCACGCTGAAGAGCTCTTGGGTAGGACAATGATGCAGGTCAATGATCCAAAACACCCAGCAAGTCCACCACCAAACGGCATAAGAAAAACAAAATTAGGACTGTGGAGTGACCTAGTCAGATCCTGACCTTAATTTGATTGAGATGCTGTGCATGACTTATAAAGACGTTCATGCTCAGAAACCCTCCAATGTGGCTGAATACAACAATTCTGCAAAGATGAGTGGGACAAAATTCCTCCAGAGTGTTGCAAAAGACTCATTGTCAGTTATTGCAAATGCCCTTCATCCTCCCTACTTTAATTTTCTGAAATAATGACCTTTGGGTTTTCATTGGCTTTACGCCATAATCATCAACATTAACCCGAAATAAACACTTGAAATGATCACTCTGTGTGTAATGACTCTACATAATATATGTGTTTCACTTTCTGTATTGAATTACTGAAACTTTTTGATGATATTCTAATTCATTGAGATGGACTAGTATTCTAAGAAAATATATTAAATCAAGTACCTAAAAACAGACCCTCAATAAATGTAAACTATTTAGAGTTCCTTTTGCCTGCAAATAACTCCCTAAAGAATAAAGGAGATATTAGCACCTAATAATAAGAACAATAAGCTATCACAAAATCATTGATAAATTCAGCAATCCCAAAAATTCTCTTGGGATACCAAAGTCCAAAACATTGTGGTCATGATTGGGTAAATAAAGTCAACTCTTATTTCTTTTTCTTATTCATTAATATATTACTCAACTGATTCAAATGTATGTGATGGACATGCAACATATTTCAATACAACTGTCAATATTTCATTTGATATCAAATAGTTAAACTAACCTCTAACTCTTGGAATTCTTCCTCCTCTTCTACATCGTAAGAAAGAGTATGTATTTTGATATCTTCAGAGGAAAGGTCAATGAACTTGCTATCTGGGTAGTCAAGACTGTCTTTGGTTGGTGACCTATCTTCAATAAAGGTGGTTTCACAACACTCAGTGCTGACATTCTCGCCCCAAGAGCGTAAGACATTCTCAGAATACAGAATGATATTGGGGCGATAATGAGACTCCACAGTTTGTTGTAGCATGTTAGGATCCAAGAGTTGTTGAACTGGGTCATTTTTTACATTGTCCATGCCAGTCTGAGAAGAAATACTGCCAACAATGTGACTCTGGTATTGAGGAGTCGGATAAACCGAGACCATTCCTTCCTTATTTTCCGCCATTAAATTTCTTGTGTTGATTAAGCCATTTCTTTTCCCGGCCTCTGTGATTTTATTATGCATAAGCACACTGTTCTGTTCAATTAAACCATCCATATTTTGAGTTTGTGTGTTTTCCTTGCTTCTGTAGCTCCCGTCGTAGAGGAAAATGCAGGTCACATTTGCCTAATGGCTTCTATTTTCCTAAAAGCAGTAAAAATAAACGAGGTAAGAAAAACAGAAATGCAAGCCAGCGACATCCAAAATGAATAATCAGACAAGTCGGTGTAATTTAGTCATTATGCCTGATAATGCACATTGCTTTCTAATCAGTAGCGCACAACTCAGTAGTTTATATTTCACGCAACCATGGACCATATTCATTGTGACCTGGGTATTTCCATATTAATTCAACAACAAGTTAACTGAAAAATAGAGCTTCAATCTCCTGAAAATGTGTCACTGTATATATAATGTCTGCTCAATGTCTATGAAGACTGACTCACAATGGGATGGAATTGGATGACACTCAAGCTTCAATTGATCAGAATGCCAAATTTAATTATGTTAATGGAACAATAGACTGCATAATTGTTATTAAAAATTTACATAAAACAAACCACACAATAACAAAGCACTTTAAAAGTCTCAATTTTTTCCCCCCATAATGTTGGATGGAAACTACTTTTTAGCAAATGTTGTGCCTACTGGAATTAAATGAGCCGTATCACCAGAGGCGTAACAATCATGGTAGCGGAACGCACTACTTTGCCCATGAGAGAGGGGGTCTGCCAATGCATTCACCTATTTTACCTGGATGTGATGCATGTTCAGCTGAAATGTATTGTACAGAGACGCAGTGGCTCACTGCACTGCAATACATGCAGCTGGCCAATCAGAGGTCAGCAGCAGAGATGTCCACCATTAGTGGCGCATTGCAGTGATATCGTGCGCTGCTAGTGGTGGGCATGTCAAACTCAGCTGTTGGTCTATGCACCAGCTGTGGAAGAAGACATCACTTGTTGTGGGAGCGGGGAAAGGTAGGAAGATAGTTTTTTTTATTTTTGAAAATGTGTTTGAGAATAGCGGAAGAACAAAGGACATTTTTACTGGAAGTATTGCTAGGGTCACACAGCAGTCTGTTTTTCTGCCTTTCCAAAACTGAATCAGTTTTTGGAAATTGGTATGTTTGCATCCCAAAAACACACTATATGTACCATGCGTTAACTGATGCGTTTCCCATAGGGCCCCATGTTAACAAAACGCTATGCGTCTTTTTGCTGCAACCAATAAGGCTGCTTGCAGCGTTTTTAGCGGCCGTTACAAAAATGCACTTTTGACATTGTGTTTTTTTGCATTGGAGCCTATGGATCCGTTAACGGATCAGTTTTCAACAAATTCTAAGTTGAAAAACTGATGCTTTTAGCGGATCCAAGGCTCATGTGTGTCCCCAGCCTATCCTGGGACTGGGGCATTATGCTAGGATAGGGCCAAACATTGGGGACATTATAACAGGAAAGGGACTAGTATGGAGGACATTATTCGGTAAAGGGGCCTCGAATGTAGAAAATGATAACAAAAAGTGCCTAAATGGGTGAGATTATTAAAGTGGCCAGGATGGAGGGACATTATTATGGAAAGGAGCCAGGATGGGGGAAATTCTTATATGATGGTGCCAAGGATTAGTAAAGGAAGTGGCTTAGCATGGGAGACATTATTATACACTGGTTACAAATGAGGAAACACTAGCGCAAATAAGGTCTTATTTTTTTTTTGGAAATTTAATGAAATCAAGGTAACTGCTCACCTGGTCAGGTTGTGGGACTCACAGCCAGTATATGTGCATAATATAGCTGCCACTGGATCCACACGCCTTGAGGGCCATGGCAGTAAATACAATCCAGGAAAGGCAATGCTCTTTTATCCATGCAAGCCGTGTTTGGAAAAGGACCACAATACATCAGAGGATAATGGCATCTTTATTCAACGTGTTTCTGAGCGTATCCACGCTCCTTCATCAGGAAAGCTACCATGACATAGTAGCTTTAATGATGAAGGAGCTGGAATACACTCAGAAATGCCTTGAATAAAGGTGCCATTATCCTCGGATGTATTGTGGTCCTTTTCCAAATACGGCTTGCACGGATAAAAGAGCATTACCTTTCCTGGATTTGTATTATTAGACAATGGGACCCAGGATGGAGGACATTATTACTGAGAGGGACAAAGGATTGGGGTGCATTTTATCAGGAAGGGATGCAGGATTGGTGTAATTATTGAATAAAGCTGCCCAGGAAGGGGAACATTAATACATGAAATGACCAGTATGTGGTATATTTTTTAAATGAAGAGGCACACAATGGGGGGCATTATTACAACAAGCGGGCAGGATGGAGGACATTATTATAAGCTGGTTCCAAGGATGGAGGACATTATTACAGTAAAGGGCCAAAGATGGCGGATATTATTACAGGAATGGGACATGATGGAAGACGTTATTACAGGAAGGAGCCAGGATGGAGGATATTATTATAGGAAGGGGCCCAGAATAAGGGGCATTATAATAATAAAGCTTTATTTATATAGCGCCAACATATTCCGCAGCACTTTACAATGTAGATGTAATTATCACATGAAGAGGCCAGAATGGAACATATTATTATGGAAATGGGGCAATATGGTGAATTACACGAGGGGTGAACATCTGACCAACATCTGAACAACATGCAGGTGGGGGCCCAAGTCAAAATTTTGCACTGGGGCCAATCGGACTCTATATACACCACAGGGTGTAACTAGTACAAATCATTTCTCATATGACCTATGCTGGTACAAGGAAATCATAGAAGCTATCCTCCATTAACTTTCCATTAATTTTGTTAAGGACTCCAATTTTTAGCGATATAAATTCCACAAATGATTGCATCATGCTAGGAATTCCTCTGCATATTACAACTACTAGGTGGCCACTTATAGAGACAATGGGCTCGATTCACCATTTGCGTTTTTTCACCTTTTGTGTTTGATATTTGCTTTAATTTATTTGCTTTCATTTTTTTACACCAAGTTCATCAAGATAGTGTACCAAGTTCATGAATTTTGCACAAGATTAAAAATGCTGTATATTACTTTCTTTAATTCGTTTTGTGACTTTTTAGAGCAAATAGTCTTATTTTCTACTAAAATGTTGTAAAAAATGTGCAAAGGTTTTAGGTGTAAGAAAAAAATCAGTCTAAGGCTGCTTTCACATCAGCGTTTTACGCTGATCGCGGCAGTTGCGGTGAAAAAACGGGTTAAATAATTTTCTACTTTGTTAGGTCTGGTGTTTAAGTGCTTTCCGATATTATTTTTTTTTTAAATTATTTCTAAAGGGAGAATATGGGCTGATTTGAATTATTATAATTTTTTTTACATTTTTTAAAAATCATTTTACCTTAACGTTTTTGTTTCTTAGCCCCTTTAGTTGACGTGAACCTATGGATGTCTGATTGCTTGATTTATACACTGTAATGCCACATATATTGCAGAATGTAGCTAAAATAATGGTCTCCTATGAAGCCCAGCCTCTAGCTACTTTTCACATTAGTGCTTGTCAGTCCTGT
This sequence comes from Allobates femoralis, assembly GCA_033576535.1. Lineage (NCBI taxonomy): Eukaryota > Metazoa > Chordata > Amphibia > Anura > Aromobatidae > Allobates > Allobates femoralis. Next base: position 511,354,598 of record JARQOC010000001.1, read on the forward strand.
AGGCCTTCATCAGGCCCCCAGCAGCTATGGAAACCTATTAGAATCCTGAAACCATGCTAGCATGTTGCGGAGGTTGATGGGTGGACAAATCTGAGCTTTCCCTAGACTCTGCTCTTTAAATGCCAGTATTAGACATTGACAGCAACAATAATTGGTTATCAGCAGCCATTGGAGCTTGCCTTTGCTACCGTTAACGTTGGACGTGCCGTGTGTGAAGCGGGCTCAGCTACTGAGACTGCTCCATATGCAGAAATCTGGCACAAATTAATAGTAGATTCCATGAGGTAAAAGCATTATAGAGGAAATACCTGTGCTCTTTATTGTCTCTGGACTTTGCACTAGGCATTAAACAGCACATCAATTTTAATTCGTGTCACTGTTGCTTTAATAGATTTAGGCTAATCTGATAAATTTAGTGATTAACAAAATTGTATATTACTTTACTTATCTAAAAAGACATTTTCAGGCAGATAAATCCTTCCAAAGTTACCGGCACCCAAGGTATCCACATCTCATCTACTGCCAGGACCTTCCAGATCTGTGATTGGCCAGTAGTGATCATGTGATATGCACGTCACATATCACATGATTATTATCGGCCAATCACATCTTGAAGGTCCTGGCAGCAGATCACACATGGATGCCACAGCTCCTGATACAGCCGGCGGAGGGTAAGTATTCTATTTTTTTATTTTTAATACCTTTTGATTACTTTTATTTAGGTTTTGCAATGTATTAATATACACTGCAAAAGCAAAAAGGTCTGTCACACGGGGAAGGAACATAGGATTCTTCCTCCCCTGTGTGACATCATATCCTGCAGCGTCGGCATTATGCGCGCTGGAATTGCGCATTGTCTGAATGGCGACGTGTAATTCCAGCGGTTATAATGGGGCCTATGGGAGAAAGCGCGTGCAAAAAAGCGCCAACAATTGACATGATGATTCTTTTTACGAGCGCGCTTTCTCCCATAAAAGCGTGGCGTAAATTGGTACACAGCGTCTGCACGGCAACAGTGAATTTCCAGTCACTTTGCCGGCAAATGCAGATGCGCTTTTAGGGGAAAAGCAAGGGCAAAAATGCAAAAAATATGCGCAGTGTGAACGTAGCCTTACTCTGTATTTGGGTAATGTGACAGGTAGGCTTTAAGTGGACTTGAAAATTCAGAAATTATAACTGGAGGGGAAAGATTGTTTTTGATGGACATATGTTTTATTTCAACCTATGTAACTATTAAAACTAAATTTTGTACATATAAAAATATAAGTAGGTCTTTTTATATAAAAGTATTATTTGGCTAATCAGATTTGCACTCACATAATAGGTGAGAGAATAGGCAAGAGTCCTTTTGCATTGACCTCACATGACTTTCAATGAAGGTGATATCATTTTATTTAACTTAGTTTGGAAATCCAGATAGAGAATAAATATTTGTATAAGTTTCATTGGAATTTCGACTAAGTAGGACTATGTAGGACCACAAACGTGTTGTCATGAGGGCTGGTAAGCGGGAATGGAAGCAGGATGGCAAGATGGGGCTAAGGCATTCAGGAGAGCTAGTCTGACCCCATAGGCTGAGGGTCCTTGGCTCACCCTGCTCCCAGAGGTACCTCTGAAGATGAGGAGGTCTGGGTTCCACCCTAGCCCTATGCTCCTGCTAAGCCCTAGGCTAAGAGCCCCTACCTCCACCCATGGACTGTGAAAACACAGCAATTCCTACACGGAAGGAATCTCCAGGTATGAAAGCAAAAAGACTACAGCACTTGCATCTTCACAGCTTGAGGACCTAGAAGAGACTAAACTCAGTGACACCTAGTGGAAGGAAGTAGAACTACATAAAAGCTGAGGGAGTGGAGAATTGAATAATCTAACACAAGCCCACCTGCACCATCAGAGCCACACATATCAGATGTTTATGGCATTAACTTCATATGTGCCAAGGGAAATTACATAACTACATCAGCATATCTCACGGATTGCAAAGCAATCAACATATCCAAATATTTATATTCAAAATCATTTTAGCTAAATGGCAGTAATCATGTGAAATAAAAATTTCTAGTACTTACTGAAAAATGACCATTGGATACACCAAGTACTCTACTTTTTATCTGTCATTACTCAAAAGCTAGAATATAAGATGAACATACAGTACAGCCCATAATACAATAATTGACTTGCAAGATTGTGTTACAGATGAAAAAGGCAAGACTGTAATAGGTGGAGAGGGGTCTAATCACCACCCTGCAAATAACCCGCAGAGCACATTATGGTGAGTACTGCCTTAATAGAGAAGGGGAGAAAAATCTACAGATCTTTTATCACCATTACAGAGCACAATGATTGGAAACAACAGATGGTAAAAGTTTAAAACCATTTACAGAAGTAAAGATGAAGGTGACTCTGCCTGAACTCATTACAATCATTGGAAATAAGAATAGAAAATGCATTGTACACGCTTTGTTCACAATATTCAAACCGCTCTCTGGATGATCGGCTCCATGAAAGCCAAGTAAGTTCAGTCAAAAGAGGGAGGAAAAGGCTTTTAAAAAAGACTTGATTTGTATTTTAGAACATGCTTAGTAATATAGATCAAGTGGAAACTCTTCTGTATTAGACTGAAATACAAATTCGCTCAGAAGCAATACACTTTCATGGTTAGATTCCACGTCCCAGAAGACAAATGACCTAGGGCTTGAACACTGTCAGAATAGAGGACCTAGGGACTGTCAGTAGTCAAACAGCCAAACGGAGAGAAAAATTGTATTTTATGAGTACAATATTTTATATTTAAGAAACTACTGTAGATAGACAATGAAAAGCAAGTTGGATCGACACACTCAACACTTAAAATACAAACGCACCCTTAGAATAATGTTAATGCGTGACGTATATGGGGCTCCCTAAAATATGCCTATCTCATAAAATTATATGAACAACTGGATATGGACAACAAGGACATACTTGAGCAATACAGAGAGGCTCATAATTCTAACTAAAGTCATTTTGCAGAAAATAGGAAATAAAATAAGCTACCGGACCTAAAAGACCCGGGTTAAGCATTCTAGGGTTAATTTAAATAGATCTGTACAGATTAAAGGGGTTTTCCCACAAAATAAGTTACCATTACCATGGCACCATTATCATAGGGTCAGGAGGTGATATCTGACATCCCTGCCGGCTCACACCGACAGAAAAGAGAGAAGCCCCCAGACATCTACACTGGAAAGGAGGGCGCTGTGACCAAGGGGACAGGAGACATCTTCTTATCCCCCACCAGCGCAACCTGAGGGCCAAGGGAAGGCACCTCAGGCACCTCTGCTGAAAGAAACTGTCACTCCTGATGAAACCTACAGCCCATCAGTAGGTGGAAATGCGTCAAGTATGTGAACAGCGTGCATAAGATAAGTAAGTCGATTGTAAAAGTGACTGCCAGCTAATACTTCCATTGTCATCTTTGGGAATTGGTATTGTTATTTGTCATTACTAATGTGAGGATACCCTAGGTGACCTATAAGTGACTTAGTTCAAAAAGGACATTGGGGTTTCACCCATGTTCAGACTGTGCCCTTGATCATTTTTGGATGTGTGATGCGACTGCGCCCTAACGATAGGTCATTGGATGATAGGGAGAGCCGTCATGGAACGGAGACACCGTATAATTTAGGTGTTTATAACTCTGTTGCTAGGCAGGAATCAGAACAGGGAAAGGATAGAGATTATCATCCCTGTATGAAGTGTGTGTTTATAGACACTAGGTGTGGGACAACACTGATTTGTTATTTTAACAAATAATTTATTAAAAGTTATATTTTAAATAGTGCACTTTATATTGGATTTATGATTTATGGGAGTCACTATAACCATATTATTTAAGAAAAGGGGGGAGGGCCGACTGGGCACTTGCCCAGGGCCCCCACCCTCTGAAGGGCCCCCAGCAGGGTCCTACACTAATAATGTTGCTGAAGGTTTATCGGCTCTTCCCCGCTCTCCTTCCCTGAGAGCAGTGTGCGCTGAATATCACCCCATCTGCGGCCTCCTGCCGCTCACTCTGCATGCAAACCGGAACACTGTTGTTCCGATCAGCTGTTACCGCGGTATCACTGCTCTGCACTATTCCGGTCTTCAGTATTGCAGGAGGGTGGTGCTGCAGCTCAGCCTTACACTAATTGGTAAGGCTGTACATCCAATCAGTGTTAGTTATCACTGCACTCTGTCCTTTGGATTAGTAGCACAGCTCAGGCAGGGAGCTGTTCTGTGATTGGTGGAGCACCAGTGAGCTGTGCTGTGATTGGTGGAGCCCCTGCCTCCTCCTCTCTTCATTCACTGGCACTATGATGATGAACAGAGGGAATTCACTGCTCCCTCCTGCATCACTTTCTGGGCCAAAGTAAGTTACATGGGCTCCTCTGTTATTATCGTTCTTCAGAATGAGGGCCCCCAGTGTCTGCAGGGTCAGTGGGGGTGACACAGTTATTGGAGTGGGCCCTCAGAAAGGAGAGAGTGAGGGCCCCCTGTACACAAATGCAAGGTTTGAATAAGGAAGCAGCATTTCCTTGGCTGCTCCACAGAGCCAGATACAGGAAGAGCTGCTGGAGCACTGCACTGTAGCTTTATATTAGTACTCTATACACTGCTATCCCTGGAGGGTGGGTGGGGGAGGGGTGCCAGCACTGCTACATCACCCTGAGCACAGGGACTGGGGAAGAACGTGAAGGAGGAGCATGCTGCCTGCTGAGTGCAGAGCTAGGGTGTGCAGAGCTGCCTGATAATGAGAAGAAAGCTATTACACATTGCAAACACCTCTCTGCTGTGCACAAACCATATACACCTAATTTTCCAACAGATAGGAAATAACAATATGCATAATATGAGCATAGCAGAGCTCTGTGTGTGTGTGTGTGTGTGTACTGTCTAGCTATGAATCTATCATCATCTACCTATTAATCATCCATCACTCTATCTATCTCTAATCTATGTATCTATCATCTGTCAGCTCTCCTGTGTGGTGTAGTATATAGAGGATCTGGCAGCTCTCCTGTATGGTGTAGTATATAGAGGATCTGTCGGCTCTACTGTGCGGTGTAGTATACAGAGGAGCTGTCGGCTCTCCTGTATGGTGTAGTATATAGAGGATCTGTCATCTCTCCTGTGTGGTGCAGTATATAGAGGATCTGTTGGCTCTCCTCTGCGGTGTAGTATATGTCTTCTGATGACTATTCTCCTGATGCCAGTGAAATCACATTGACTGAGCAGCTCCTTCTTTTCCACTCTGCTCTGTCAGTGGAGCATAACTGCTGATGTCATCCAGATTGACAGACAGCTCCCTGATACCTAACTGTGGGGATCTGGTTGTCAATCATCAAGACTTTTCGGCAGTGACACTCTTTAGATGCCACAGATTCATGAAGAGTTGTATATCTCTTCATAAGCCAGGGAGATCTGACCTCAGCATGCCATCTCATCAAAATTGGCGTGAAAAAAGCTAGGTTTCAGTAAATACAACTCAAATGTTTGTGTGTGATGGTGCAATTTGTTAGCAGATGGGGCCCCACTTTTAACTTCTGCCCAGGGCCCAATTTTGTCTAAAACCGGCCCTGCTGCTATGTACTGTCTATTATATAATTGCCGTAGCGACTTCCGTCGGAGCGGCGCTGCTTCCGGTGGCTTGGTTAGCGAGTCCGAGCTGCTTCTCCTGGACTCTCCCCGTGGCCGCGTAGCGGCCAAGGCGACTCACGAAGCAATGCCCGCAAAGCGGGCATTGCGAGTCGTTGCAGCATCGCGAAGCAATGCCCGCGAAGCGGGCATTGCGAGTCGCTGCCACCCACCAACCAAGCCACACAAGCCTCTACTACTCTACTGTACACCGCTATAGTATACTACAGTCCCATGCCCATAAGCGCCATGGGACTGTAGTATACCATCGCGTTGTACACTACAGCCTCCTGCCGCTCTTACAGTCGCTGCCACCCAGCACTAACCAACACACAGAACCCTCTACTACTCTACTGTACACCGCTATAGTATACTACAGTCCCATGCCCATAAGCGCCATGGGACTGTAGTATACCATCGCGTTGTACACTACAGCCTCCTGCCGCTCTTACAGTCGCTGCCACCCAGCACTAACCAACACACAGAACCCTCTACTACTCTACTGTACACCGCTATAGTATACTACAGTCCCATGCCCATAAGCGCCATGGGACTGTAGTATACCATCGCGTTGTACACTACAGCCTCCTGCCGCTCTTACAGTCGCTGCCACCCAGCACTAACCAACACACAGAACCCTCTACTACTCTACTGTACACCGCTATAGTATACTACAGTCCCATGCCCATAAGCGCCATGGGACTGTAGTATACCATCGCGCTGTACACTACACTCTCCTGCCGCTCTTACACTAAGCCCCGACCCGCCCCATCTATGCCCGCCGCTGTCGCTAACACCGCCGCACCCCTATACCCTAAGCCCCGACCCGCCACATCTATGCCCGCCGCTGTCGCTAACACCGCCGCACCCCTACACCCTACGCCCCGACCCGCCCCATCTATGCCCGCCGCCGCCCCATCTATGCCCGCCGCTGTCGCTAACACCGATGCACCCCTATACCGTAAGCCCCGACCCGCCCCATCTATGCCCGCCGCTGTCGCTAACACCGCTGCACCCCTATACCCTAAGCCCCGACCCGCCACATCTATGCCCGCCGCTGTCGCTAACACCGCCGCACCCCTACACCCTACGCCCCGACCCGCCCCATCTATGCCCGCCGCCGCCCCATCTATGCCCGCCGCTGTCGCTAACACCGCCGCACCCCTATACCCTAAGCCCCGACCCGCCCCATCTATGCCCGCCGCTGTCGCTAACAACGCCGCACCCCTATACCCTACGCCCCGACCCGCCCCATCTATGCCCGCCGCTCTCGCTAACACCGCCGCACGCCCCGACCCGCCCCATCTATGCCCGTCGCTGTCGCTAACACCGCCGAACCCCTATACCCTAAGCCCCGACCCGCCCCATCTATGCCCGCCGCTGTCGCTAACACCGCCGCACCCCTATACCCTAAGCCCCGACCGCCCCATCTATGCCCCCCGCTGTCGCTAACACCGCCGCACCCCTACACCCTAAGCCCCGACCCGCCCCATCTATGCCCGCCGCTGTCGCTAACACCGCCGCACCCCGATACCCTAAGCCCCGACCCGCCCCATCTATGCCCGCCGCTGTCGCTAACACCGCCGCACCCCTATACCCTAAGCACCGACCCGCCGATACTCCTAAGCCCCGACGCCTATCCCCTAAGGCATCGCCGCCCCTGACCTCCCGCCGCTCTCCCCTGCCCCTCTCGCTAAAGCCCTACACCCTAAGCCCCCGCAGGTCCCTAACCTAACGCCACTATCACCTAAGCTCCTACACCTCTAACCCCCGCCGTGCCCTAGCTAACGTCCCCGTCGATCACTTACATGCCTTCAAGTCATCTGATCGTCCGTCCGATCCACAACTCCTCCGTCCGGCCAGCCGTACTCTTCCTCCGGCCCCGGGGCTCTTCTGTATTCTTTCCGCCATCTCCGCCTCTTCGTCCGGCCCCGGGGGTCTTCTGTCTTCTTTCCGCCATCTCCGCTTCTTCGTCCGGCCCCGGGGATCTTCCACCTCCGACGTCCTCTTCCTTCTCATTCACATACAATGGAACAAAAATCCCCCATTGTATCTCAATCAGATCTGAGGCCCTCTTCTGATTGGTCGATGTATACTGCCCTCAGCCAATCAGAAGAGCCCCTCACAACTGACACGCAGTTCTCATTCAGGTCCGACTTTTTTTTCCCCATTGACATACATTACCGGTGTCTCGGCGATTTTATGCCCGCCCATCTGGTTCTATTTCTCGGCCCTAAAATCGAGGACACACCGCTAATGCATCTCTATGGCCAGTCAGCCCGATTTCGGATTGAACGCCGACCAATCAGAATTCGAGCTCTCTGCCCATAGACATGCATTAGCGCTGTGTCCGCGATTTTAGGGCCGACTAATAGAACCAGGTGCCCGGCTATAAAATCGCCGACACACCGGTAATGTATGTTAATGGGGAAAAAATAAGGCGGACCGGAATGAGAACTGCGTCTCACTCTCTCTTACAAAAATAAATCAATAAATTAAATAATAAAAATAATCATTTAAAAATAATTAAAAAATAATAAATAAATCATTAAAAAATAATAAATAATTAAATAAAAATAATATTAAAAAAAAAAAAAAAAAGGTCGGACCTGAATGAGAACTGTCTCTCCGTCTAACTTAAAAAAAAAAAAAATAAATTAAATAATAAAAATAATCATTTAAAAATAATTAAAAAATAATAAATAAATCATTAAAAAATAATAAATAATTAAATAAAAATAATATTAAAAAAAAAAAAAAAAAGATCGGACCTGAATGAGAACTGTCTCTCCGTCTAACTTAAAAAAAATAAATAAATTAAATAATAAAAAAAAACATTTAAAAATAATAAAAAAATAATAAATCAATCATTAAAAAATAATAAATAATTAAATAAAAATAATATTAAAAAAAAAAAAAAAAGGTCGGACCTGAATGAAAACTCTCTCTCCGTCTAACTTAAAAAAAAAACAATAAATTAAATAATAAAAATAATCATTTAAAAATAATAAAAAAATAATAAATAAATCATTAAAAAATACTAAATAATTAAATAAAAATAATATTAAAAAAAAAAAAAAAAAAAAGGTCGGACCTGAATGAGAACTGTCTCTCCGTCTAACTTAAAAAAAATAAATAAATTAAATAATAAAAAAAAACATTTAAAAATAATAAAAAAATAATAAATAAATCTTTAAAAAATAATAAATAATTAAATAAAAATAATATTAAAAAAAAAAAAAAAGGTCGGACCTGAATGAGAACTGTCTCTCCGTCTAACTTAAAAAAAAAAAAAAAATTAAATAATAAAAAAAATCATTTAAAAATAATTAAAAATTAATAAATAAATCCTTAAAAAATAATAAATTATTAAATAAAAATAATTTTAAAAAAATTGAAAAAAGGCCGACCTGAATGAGAACTTTGTCTCCGTCTTACTTAAAAAAAAAAAAAAAAAAAATAATAAAAAAAATTTTTTAAACATAATTTAAAAATAATACAAAAATAATCATAGCAAAAAAAAAAAAAATTATAATTTAACAAAAATTATCAAAATTTTAATAATAAAATAAAAAATTAAAAAAAAAAAAAAAAAAAAAAAAATTACAAATAATTCATTAAATAATTTAAAAAAAATACAGAAATAATAAAAAAATTTAAAATAATAATTAAAAAAATATTATAAAAATGTTACGATTTTTAACAATTATTTAAAAAAAAAAAAAAAAAAAAAACAATTAAAAAATAAAAAAAATATTAAAAATAATTATATCAAAATAATTAAAATAAAAAAACATACTAATCAAAAAAAATTAATAAAAATTTTAATAATCACAAAAGTTATTAAAAAAATATTATTAAATAATAACAAAAAAAAAAAAAAATAATAAAAAAAAACAAAAAAAAAAAAAAAAAACACACACACACAGTCCTTGCTATTACGGTATTTATTAACGCGAATCGCTGATTCACAGTTTACAGCCCCGTCGAATTATGGCTCTGAGCCGAGTCGTCTGCCCGCTGCAACCAGCGGCTCGCCCATAACATCGCCTCTTTTCTCTATCTCTCTCCATAGGAAGGCGCCGTCCAATCACAATCGCCGCGCCTTTTTTGAAAATACATAGCGACCAATCACATTCATGGCGCCAGCTTTCTGAAGTTGCCGCCCTCCAATCAGATAAGCCCGCTTATTTATCGCGCGAAATTTGAATCTTCTACCTCTTTTAATCCTCTTTGTGGGAGAACGAGAACCTATCGCTGGACTATCTGTTGGAGTATTTTTCTGCCGAGAAATCCATCCTTCCTGAGGGTCTTTCGAGGACAACGAGAAGCTACCGCTGGACCGTCTGTTGGACAACATTTGAGCCGAGATATCCATCCTTCGTGCGGGACGTCGGGAAGCAAGCGCCGGATCGGGATCTGCGATTGATCAGCTAAGATATCCTTTGGACAATCTACCTTTTCACATCAGAGCCTATAGTCCTGATGTGGAGTTTTATTTTCACCTCTTTTTTACTATCTTTCTTTTTCACCTCTTTTACTATTTTGCGCCATGCAGCGCCAATCGCCGCTGCATGGAGCGTCCGCCACTGTTCGGACACTCCATGCAGCGCCAATCGCCGCTGCATGGAGCGTCCGCCACTGTTCGGACACTTCGCCGCTGAAAGCGCCGACTTCTGCGCTACAAGCGCAAACTTCGGCGCTTCTAGCGGCCTCCGCGGTCTATGAGACCGCTGTGTCCGAACATGCATTCACGCGCCGCCCGTACAACTCGCCGCTCTAAGATGGCGGACGCGAAATCTTCATTCATAAAATGGCGCTAGACTTCAGCCGCCGTGTGATTGGCCAGCGGAATCTTCATACACATGGCGCCGTCAATCCGGTTGGTCGGCGCTATTGTCTGAAGATGCCGCTGTCCTATCACAATTCAGCGGGGCGGAGCTATAGACTTCCACTCTCCCGAACGCCGTGTCCGAAAATCGCTCCAGGGGCTCGGCAAGGAAAGTTCCGTGCTTTTTCAAACTTCCCGCCGCGATTCTCATTGGATGTCGACTTCCCGTAGACATCCATTGAGAAATAAGCCGCGATTCTGATTGGTTCTTCTTTATGGCGCTTTGATTCCGATTGGTCGCCGCTCAGCGGCGACTTCGAAATTTTTCTGGCCGAGCGCCTGGTACGATTTTCGGATATGCCGTTCGGCCGGCTGTAAGTTTGTAGCTCCGCCCC
>JARQOC010000001.1:512103078-512133078 GCA_033576535.1 Allobates femoralis
GCAAGTGGAGGAAGAGGAAGAACCGAAAGCATTGGAACATGGCACAAAAATGCCTAATATCATCATGGCAATTAAACAAGACAGAGAGCAAGACCCAAGACGGTATAACAACCCTACTGTCCATGAAGTTGCAGTCATCTTTGAAAATGCTGATGGAGAGCCACCATTTAATAGAGACATTTTAATACATCTAAAACCAGACATAAATAATCCGTTGGCCCCCAAAACACAGCAAATAAGTATTTTACACAGTAATTTGGATGCATTACTGTATCCATTCTTTTTCCCTCATGGAGAGCAAGGGTGGCATGAATCACTCATGCAGCATGGCCAAAATGTTCGCAGGGTGACACAGCTGCAGTATTACTGTTATTTGCTGTCAGTACGGACAGAATTCAATCCTGTCCTTAATGGAGGTAAACTGACGCAGCAGTACTTGGTGGATGCCTATGTAAAGATCGAGGCCAATCGTTTAAATTTTATACGACAACACCAGAAGGATTTGAAGGTGGAAGATTATTGTCTCCTTCAAGAACATTTGCTGAGAAAATCCGTAGAAAAAGGAATCCCCATTGGCAAGACGGTAATTTTACCATCTTCCTTTGAGGGAAGTCCCCGAAACATGCAGCAGAGGTATCAAGATGCCATGGCGATTGTAACTAAATTTGGAAGACCAGATCTTTTTATAACGATGACCTGTAATCCGAAATGGAGTGAAATTGCAACCAATTTACAGCCATGGCAGCGTGCTGAACATCGACCGGATTTAGTGGCACGTGTATTCAGGATTAAACTTGAAGCCCTTTTGAAAGATATTAATTCTGGATTATTTGGCAAGGTTTGTGCTATGGTTCATGTGATAGAATTCCAAAAGCGAGGCCTACCACATGCTCACATTCTAATTATTCTGGATGCCAACTCAAAACTAAGAACTGAGGTGGAAGTGGACAATACTGTTTGGGCTGAAATTCCTGATCCATCACATTACCCTGTGCTCCATCAAATTGTCATGCAACACATGATCCATGGCCCCTGTGGACAACACAATCCCAATTCTCCATGTATGGAGAATGGAAAGTGTAAAAAAGCTTTTCCCAAACAGTTTCAAACAAAAACTGTTATACCTGAGGATGCATATCCAAGTTATCAAAGAAACGAAGGACCTTCTTTTCCACACCATTCCAAGATGATTGATAATTCTTGGGTGGTTCCATATAACCCTTTCCTTCTATTAAAATATAAGTGCCATATCAATGTGGAAATATGTGCTTCCATTCAGAGCGTAAAATACCTTTTTAAATATGTGTACAAAGGTCATGACAAAGCCAATGTGGAAATTTGTGAAACCAACATCAGACACGATGAAACTCATAAATTCATGGATTCCAGATATGTCAGTGCACCAGAGGCAGCTTGGCGAATCTTTGCTTTCCAAATGCATAGACAATCTCACAGCATTATTCGTCTTGCAGTACATCTGCCTCATTCACAATCACTTTTTTTTCACGAGGGTGATTCTGCGGACAACATCAGTTATTCAATGGACAGACAATCAACACTCATGGCCTACTTTACCCTCAATGAGAATGATCCCAATGCTCGGGAGTACTTATATCGTCAAATTCCTGAGCATTATGTTTGGAAAGAAGGTGCATGGGAAGTTAGAAGGAGAGGAGGTGCTTCAGTCATTGGTAGAACTCTACACTGTTAGTATTCAAGAACAAGAACGTTATTTTTTAAGGCTGTTGTTACTCCATGTTAAAGGAGCTACAAGTTTTGACAACCTTAAGACTGTTAAGGAAGTCACATACCCAACGTTTAAAGAGGCGGCATTAGCCCTTGGATTGCTCTTTGATGACAGTGTTTGGAGAGAAAAACTTTATTGGATGCCTGTGTTCTCAATATGCCGGCACAGCTCCGTGACGTTTGCATATATATGTGTCTTTGGTCCTCCTAATCATCCCCTGGAGTTGTGGCAAGAATTTAAACAACACTTCGTTCAAGATTACTGCCATGCCTACCACCCTGACACTGATGATTGTGAGCATTGTGAAGGATATGCCATGACTGATGTTGAACATGTTTTAAAATTTCATGCTAAACATTTTATTGATTTTAATCTGCCACGCTCAAAAAGAAAACCACACATTCGTCCTCAATACAACAAAGAAGAAGAGTTAGTAAGAGCACATGAAATGAAAGCCACCTTAAATGATCAACAACGTTTGGCCTATAATGCAATCCATAAAGCTTTAGAGGATACAAGTGATAAGCCAAAGTGCTTTTTCCTTGACGGTCCCGGTGGAAGTGGGAAAACATATCTCTATCATCTATTGATTCATGAACTGAGAGGAGAAGGAGAAGTTGTCTCACCTGCAGCCAGTACAGGGATTGCTGCTAATCTATTGCAAGGAGGAAGAACTATCCATTCACTGTATGGCATACCAATACCAATTAATGAGACATCCGTTTCAAGAATCAAAAATGATACTGATGCGGCCCAACATTTGAAGACTACCAAACTCTTCATCATCGATGAGTCTACTATGTTGTCAAAATACGCTTTGCATGTAATTGATCAATTATTACGGGATGTCATGACAACTGATGTCTCCAAGAAAAATAAATTACCCTTTGGAGGAAAAGTCATTGTTCTGGGAGGAGACTTTCGGCAGTGTCTTCCTATCATCTCTCATGGAACAAGGACAGACATCGTAGAGAGCTGCATTAAATATTCACGACAATGGCAGCTTTTCAATCAATTGCCGCTCATTAACAACATGCGCTCCATTGATTCTGAATATAGCAATTGGTTAATTCAATTGGGAAATGGAGAATTGTCCAATGATTACAACCTTGGTGATGATGTCATTGAGATCCCGCAAGACATGATCTGCACTGGCTCTTTAATCTTGGACATATTTGGTGAAAATATTGTCATTGATGTGAATAATGACGAAAGTATTCAGAATGCTGCATCACATGCCATTCTTTGTCCCAAAAATGACGCTGTGGATTTGATCAATTCAAAAGTGATGGATTGTATTCCTGGAGAATACATGGAATATATGAGCCATGATTCCATTGATCCAGATGAGACGGAAAATCCCGAACAATATCCCGTGGAATTTCTAAATTCTCTAACACCAACAGGAATGCCTTCTCATCTCCTGAAATTAAAAGTTGGTACAATTATAATGCTTTTGCGTAATTTTAACAGCAGAAAAGGACTTTGCAACGGGACTCGGATGATTATTATTGCTTTGTTTGAGAACTTGATACAAGCAAAAGTAATTTCTGGCTCGGATGAAGGAAATGTAGTCTTCATTCCAAGAATTGATCTCTGTCCATCAGAGACTGGATTGCCTTTCAAACTAAGACGTCGGCAATTTCCCGTGAAGCCTGCCTTTGCCATGACCATAAATAAATCCCAAGGACAAACTTTGGAGAAAGTGGGGATTTATTTGCCAGAACCTGTTTTTGGTCATGGACAATTATATGTGGCTTTCTCACGTGTGAAGAGACGATGTAATGTGAAGGTGAAAGTGGTGGATTCATGCATTCAAGGCAAATTGGTGCCTAACTGTGAGAAAGTCTTCACCAAAAATATTGTCTATCGGAATATTTTGGGATGAACTTTTGCATATTTTATATTTTTACCTTTTCTATTTAAAAAAAAAAAAAAAAAAAAAAAAAATTAGTTTAGTCTTTTCAATTTCAGTTTTTTATGTGCATAGTTTATACAATGTTTGTGGAAAAACACATTTCAGATTTCATTGGAGATGTGTATCATTCTGATTTTATCACAGGGTGATAGAAACCACTATTTAAAGCTCCAGTGCTTTACGTGCTGAGAGATTTGATTGTTATTCTTTAAAGGGAGAGGTTTTTGTGAACAGCTAAGAGACGGGTGGGACGGCTGTTCACACACATCTCATTAGCAAGGTGTGTTCCACATGTTTAGATAGATAGGGACAAACATAAATTATTAATTAGATTTTACCACGACATTTTTCTTAGATTTTTTCACTTTGTTGAGGAATATACTAAATGATAATAATTGTTCATGAAGGACTCACCAAGAACATACTTGCTGTAATTTTCATAATTGCATATATGTAATTTGTACTTAACTTGCGGTTTGTGCAGACAACATAGTTGCGGCAGTGTCATCCACATCAACTGCAGTTAACTGTGGTTAGTTAGTGGATGCATCTTATGCACCTGCTGAAGCTATGTTAACTCCATTTACTGTAGGTTAACTACAAGTTTTTTTGTTATTGTATGGATATTGCTGCAAGTCTGTAGTTGGTAACTTCTTCTGTATCAATTTACAAAATTTTATTATTTACATCACAATCCTCAAAAAATCTAAGAAAAATCCAGCTATTAAAAATATCTAAATTATAACAATTTGGATTTAGTTAGAGTAGGTCCCACCAGGCGTAAGGGCATCTTGACGCGATTGGTGGGCTGACACAAAGTGGCTGATACATATATTAGTACTGTTAATTCATCAATTCAAACAATTGACATATTAAGAAGTATTGCTACTTTGTGTTCTAAGACCCTTACAACATAATAGTTCAATTTTCCTTAAATGATATCACCCATACAAATATATGTAGTTGGTGTAAAGATGTCATTGGAATAATTGGATTATTATTTGAAAATCTTAAAAAAAATTTAAAAATATTCTAGACACCCGATGCATTTGCATCAGGCTCACAGCTAGTAATATTATAAAACATTAATCCCTGAGAACAGTATGTCAACTACATACATATTCTAGAATTCCCGTTGCGTTAGAATCGGGCGACCATCTAGTACTTAAAAAAGGACTAACATTTTTTCCCACTTAATCTTAAATTTATTCATAAAGAACATCTATTTATTTGCAAGGAAGCTGATCCTGAAAATATATCATGAGAGGCCTAGTATCCACACCAGTGCACTATTTGATACAAAAGAAGAACAAGAAGCCGTTTTGATTTTGGAATCCCTTGCAGATGAGGAATCAGATGCAATGGTGAGTACAGTCTTGGCCAAAGGTTTTGAGAATGACACCAAAATTTAGATTTTCACATGATCTGCTGCCCTCTGGTTTTTATTTGTGTTTGTCTGATGTTTATATCACATACAGAAATATAATTGCAATCATATTATGAGTACCAAAAGGTTATATTGACAGTTAGAATGAGTTAATGCAGCAAGTCAATATTTGCAGTGTTGACCCTTCTTCTTCAGGACCTCTGCAATTCTCCCTGGCATGCTGTCAATCAATTTCTGGACCAAATCCTGACTGATAGCAGTCCATTCTTGCATAATCAATGCTTGCATTTTGCCAGAATTTGTTGGTTTTTGTTTGTCCACCCGTCTCTTGATCATTGACCACAAGTTCTCAATGGGATTAAGATCTGGGGAGTTTCCAGGCCATGGATCCACAATCTTTATGTTTTGTTCCCTGAGCCATTTAGTTATAACCTTTGCTTTATGGCAAGGTGCTCCATCATGCTGGAAAAGGCATTGTTGGGCGCCAGACTGCTCTTGGACGGTTGGGAGAAGTTGCTCTTGGAGGACACTCTGGTACCATTCCTTATTCATGGCTGTGTTTTTAGGCAAGACTGTGAGTGAGCCGATTCCCTTGGCTGAGAAGCAACCCCACACATGAATGGTTTCAGTATGCTTTACAGTTGGCATGAGACAAGACTGGTGGTAGCGCTCACTTCTTCTTCTCCGAATAAGCTGTTTTCCAGATGTCTCAAACAATCGAAAATGACTTTACCCCAGTCCTCAGCAGTCCACTCCCTGTACCTTTTGCAGAATATTAGTCGGTCCCTGATGTTTTTTCTGGAGAGAAGTGGCTTCTTTGCTGCCCTCCTTGAAACCAGGCCTTGCTCAAAGAGTCTCCGCCTCACAGTGCGTGCAGAAGCACTCACACCAGCCTGCTGCCATTCCTGAGCAAGCTCAGCACTGCTGGTAGTCCGATCCCGCAGCTGAAACAGTTTTAAGATACGGTCCTGGTGCTTGCTGGCCTCTCTTGGGCGCCCTGGAGCCTTTTTGACAACAATGGAAGGGCTCTCCTTGAAGTTCTTGATGATGCGATAGATTGTTGACTGAGGTGCAATCTTTCTAGATGCGATACTCTTCCCTGTTAGACCATTTTTGTGCAGTGCAATGATGGCTGCATGTGTTTCTTTAGAGATAACCATGGTTAACTGAAGAGAAACAATGATACCAAGCACCAGCCTCCTTTTAAAGTGTCCAGTGGTGTCATTCTTACTTAATCTTACTGATTGATCGTCAGCCCTGTCCTCATCAACACCCACACCTGTGTTAATGGAACAATCAATAAAATGATGTTAGCTGCTCCTTTTAAGGCAGGACTGCAATGATGTTGAAATGTGTTTTGGGGGTTAAAGTTCATTTTCTAGGCAAATATTGACTTTGCAAGTAATTGCTGTTAAGCTGATCACTCTTTATGACATTCTGGAGTATATGCAAATTGCCATTAGAAAAACTGAAGCAGTAGACTTTGTTAAAATAAATATTTGTATCATTCTCAAAACTTTTGCCCATGACTGTACAATACTTACTCACTTGTATAATGAACTACTGTTTGGGCATTTGGCAGTGCTCGGAAGGGAAGGAACATTATTTGAATTTTTGAGCGCCATTTAGGTTAGAGTCACATTACCGTTTCTGATGTGCTAAGGGGGGTCGTGCTAAAAACCTAGACTTTGGCACCATAAACGCGGTGCTACCACCATGGTAGCGCAGTGTTATTGCTGCTAATGTTACCCTATGGAGAGGCGGCCCGTACCACAGTTCAAACGCGGCCATCTGATTGAAGTCTCACGTTATTTCCTAATGCGAGAAAAGGCTCTTTCAACAATGTCTTTTCTCGCGTTAGAAAATAACGTGAGACTTCAATCAGATGGAGGCATTGGAGCCACGGTACCGACCGCCTCTCCAGAGGGTAACATTGGCAGCGTTAACGCTGCGCTACCTTGGCGATAGCACCGTGTTTATTCGGCCAAAGTGTAAGTTTTTTGCGCGACCCCCCCTGAGCACGTCAGAAATGGTAATGTGACCCTAGCTTTATGCTGCAATACATTGTAGATTCGATGTCACAAATGAAGAGCCCCTGACATGATGAAAGAACAGAAAACCCCACAAGTTACCCCATTTTAGAAATTGCACTGCTTGCAAAATTAATTTAGTGGAATAGTGATCTCAGAAAATCCACCATACTGTATAATATTTGGCCTGAGTAAATGTAAAATTATTATATTTTCCAATAAAACCTTGCTTTGGCCCCATGTTTTTAATTTTCAAAAGGGGAATAACAATAACATGAATGAACACTTTGTTATGCAATTTTTCTTGAGTACGCCAACACCCCACATATGTTTGAAAAGTACTTTTGAGGCACAGCGCAAAGCTCAGAAGGGAAGGAGGAGAGCCCCATTTGCATTCAGATTTTGTTTGACTGGTTTGAGCGTGCCATGTCACATTGGCAGAGTCCTGAGGTGCCAGAACAGCAGAGCACCCATAGCCAGAAGTCATTCCATTTTACAGACTAAACCTCTGAAAATTCACCAAGGGGTGCAGTGAACAAATTAACACCCCAAGTGTGTCACAGAATTTTGTAACATTGGGAGGAGAGAAAAAAATATTTTTTTTTTCATTTAAATGTTGTTTAGTGCCAAGTTTTTAATTTTTAAAAGTACGGTACTAATAGGAAAAAATTGACAGCACAGTTTGTTGTGCAATTTCTCCTGAGTAGGCCAGAACTACATGTGTTCAGGAACGACGCCTCAGAGACAGTGAAAAGCTCAGAAGTGAAGTATCATAATATTATTTGCTGTAAGGTTTGTAGGGGTCATGTCAGTTTGGCCGAGCCCTTAAGGTGTCGGATCAGCAAAGAACTCCCACAAGTAACCCCAATTTTACAAACCACACCTTTTAATGAATTGATCTATGATTGCAGCGAGTATATTGAAAGCACAGGTGCTTTACGGATTGTTATGCGATTAAGTGGAAAAGAAAACATAATTGCATTAGATACTTTTGTTTTAGCCCCAGACTTTACATTTGCACAAGCGGAAAAATGTAAAAATATCATCAAAACTTGTTAAACAATTTGTGTTGAATGGGAAATACCCCATATGTGGCCTAATAGTACCATTTGGCTATACAGCATGATTCATGAGGGAAGTAGTACTATTTGACTTTTGGAATTTTCCTAGACTAGTTTGTAGACTCCACCATGTGTAGAGCTCCTAAGTGCCAGAAGAGTAGAATTCCCCATTTTGAAAATGACACCCCTCTGGGAATTCAAATATGCCATTGTAGTGACCGTACATTGTATTGCCCAAACATTTTTTTCAGCTTGTGCTTCTGGAGAAATGCACCCAGTAATTACGTGGCCTCTCCTCACTATTGTACTTAGAAACACATTGATGCTAACTGTCATTTAGGCACATTGCGGGGCTCAAAAACTAGAGAGGCACTTTTGATTTGGGATTGCAGATTTGCCTGGATTTCTTTTGGGGGTTGGATACAGATAAGCCATGATGCTTTTCCAGAGCCGTGGTGCTACCATTACCATGTAAACCCCCTGCATTTGCATTAACAGGTGACAGAAAGGGGCTTTATTTTTGTGTAATGACTGAGTTGAAGCTTTTACTGGGAACATTTTAATTGGTATTTTGGATCACATTTATCCTGTGCTCTATGCTGGGCACTTACATTGGGGTTTACATCTAAATCTTCAAATTACATGATTCAGAAGGAACCCACAATGGATCCATTCACTTCAATGATGCAGCAAAATTAGTTTGGACTCTGACCTCTGTTTGGTGGGGTCTGTCTTTTTAGAAGTGCACAAAACTGTAGCCGACCACACTTTTAACAACGTATGACAAGAAAGTCATCAGCAGATTAAAGGCCAGACGTAGTCCAAAATAGCTGCCTCTACCTCATTATAATGAATGATCTGCTGGGGTACTTTCTGAGTTCCGTATTTCAGAGATTTACACATGTGCTCAATGTAACATGCAGGATAAATGTGAGCCAAGCCTTACGATCTTTTGGTAGAAAAATGAATAAATCAACAGCAGATCAAGAATTTCTTTTATTTTTTACTTAACTCATCATGCAGTGATTAGACTTGGTTGGATTTCAGCATTAGAAGGTCTTGATTTTTTGGGCTATGAGTTGAAGTTTATATCTGTATCAATGTTGGGCAAATAACATTTTTGAACACTTTCTATTCCATTTTTTGGGATGCAAATTGCAAAATGAACTAAATCCAATGATTCATATATTGTTTTTTGTTATGTTTTTACACCGTTCACTGAGTGGTTTAAATGATAAGACAGCATTATCATTCAGCTCAGTACAATTACAGTGATACAACATTTAGAAGTGAATCTCAATGAATTAGAATATCATCAGAAGGGTTCATTTATTTTAGTAATTCAATACATAAAATGAAACGCATATATTATATCGTCATTACAGTGTTATCTATTTCAAGGGTTTATTTCTGTTAATTTTGATGATTATGGCTTACAGCCAATGAAAACCCGAAGGTCATTATTTTAGAAAATTAAAGTAGAGAGGAGGGAGGATGAAGGGTTAAAAATCATGCTACCATGTTCCTTCAAAGGGTGAATATAATATTGATTTATTAGTCAATGTGCTTCAGGACTCCCAGAAACACCCTGAAACATGGCAATATGATATTGATTTTTGATGATATTCTAATTCATTAAGATGCACTAGTATATTATTTTTTTATGTTTTGCTGCATTTACACAACAAAAAATTTGTATACCAAAAAGAATCGTTTTTGCATCGCTTTGTTCTGAGAGCTGTAGCTTTTTATTTTTGCTTTGAGGCAGCTTCTTTTTTGCAGGACAAGATGATGGCTTCAGCTATACAATTTTTATTTACATGTGATTTTTTTTATCGCATTTTATTCTACTTTTTTTTATTTTAAATTTTAGTAGTATGATTGCTGGTATAATCTATAGCCATATAATATTTCTGTAGTGTGGCCAGCACAACCCTTCGGTGCTCGGGTGCCGTCGGTCATAGATTTCCACTCCGCAGTCCCTGCAGGATCCTGTGTTCCGTGCGGCGTCCAGGCAGCCCTCCGATGCACACTTCCTTGTACTAAGGTGCGTCACTTCCAGTGCATTAAGATAGATGAAGCCGCACACGTTCGGTATATGCCCAATCCTTTATTCAGACAGTGAGTAATTCACATGGTGAGGGTGGTGGGTGGGAGGACAGGGGGTGGTACAATGGCCGTTTTGCTAGCACAAGTGGAGCTTCAACGGGTACAATCCTACAACATACAAGAGGATTGTACCCGTTGAAGCTCCACTTGCTGTACAGAAACGGCCATTGTACCACCCCCGCGTCCTCCCACCCATCACCCTCACCATGTGAATTACTCACTGGCTGAATAAAGGATTGGGCATATACTGAACGTGTGCGGCTTCATCTATCTTAATGCACTGGAAATAATCTATAGCCATATATAGGAATGGCAATGCATTACACCCGTCAGTATAAGACCCTGCTGCTGGCTGGATCTAACAGGCCAAAACAAGTATCGGATCTGGAAGTCAACATTTGACCTCTGACTACCTTGAAAACCCTCTGCTTCCCCTTTGTCATGTTGAGGATTGAGAGAAGGGGTGCACTCTCTTTCACAAACTTCTATATGTCATGATCGCTATTGATCTTAGTATCTAGAAGATAGCACATGTACATGGATATCAAGATCAGGACCTGAAACAATCTGGGGGTCCCGATTCCAGCATGACCACTCACTGTAAAGAATTGTTGCCACTGTACAAAGCTCAGCAAATGCCAATGTTTATTTATCATAAGCGGTTGGGAAAAGGTTAATTGAAGTGATCGTATATATCAAAAGTTAGAACTGCCTAATTAAATAAATGAGTGAATTGTAAGATTTAATAATATAATAATAAATACCTAATGGGACAAATATATAGGTTTATGCTTTTATTGGCTAAAAGTATTTTATTTTCCGATCTCTACACCACTTTGCTTAAATTTGTGAATATAAATTTGATATCACATTTTGGATGACAGCAGGGTTTGAGATGAATTGCACACCATCGGTGCTCACAGGCATTAGAGAGATCACATTTCAACCTGCTCAATATCTTTATTTTCTAGGGATAAGGATAATCTAAACATGCATTGTAATGGGGTTGTTGTGATTTCTTGGCACAGCTAATAGCTCCTGTGCTCTCTAGGAGAGAAATGTTGCCAGAATCATCAGGCATCCACTTTTATCTCCGAACAAATGGACCAACAGTCAAATCCTCACATCCCCCAACATAATATTAGTCAGCTAGTTCTGCTGAGACCAGGAGGTTAAATTGACTTTTACCTACCGTATATACTCGTGTATAAGCCGACCCGTTTATAAGCCGACCCCCCTACTTTTGCCCCAAAAATCTGGAAAAACCTATTGACTCGTGTATAAGCCGAGGGTGGACCCCAGCACAGGTATACAACCCCCAGCAGTGTGGTATACAGGCCTCCCCGGTGGTAGTATACAGCAGCCCCAGTGGTAGTATACAGCAGCCCCAGTGGTAGTATATAGCAGCCCCAGCAGCCCCAGTGGTAGTATATAGCAGCCCCAGCAGCCCCAGTGGTAGTACATAGCAGCCCCAGCAGCCCCAGTGGTAGTATATAGCAGCCCCAGCGGTAGTATACAGCAGCCCCAGTAACCCAGGGCCCCCCCAGCCTTGCTCTGGTCACCTGTAAAGCAAAATATACTTATCACTGTCCCGCTGCCGTCCGCGCCCGCCGCTGCCGACATCCCCGATCCTCCATCTTCATGCGTCTTCTTCCAACTTCCTGTGTTCGGCGCCGGCAATGACGTCATTGCCTGCGACGAACACAGGAAACCGGAAGAAGGCGCATGAAGATGGAGGATCGGGGATGTCAGCAGCGGTGGGCCCGGACGGCAGCGGGACAGTGATAAGTATATTTTGCTTTACAGGTGACCGGAGCAAGGCTGGGGGGCCCTGGATTACTGAGGCTGCTGGGCTGCTGTGGCTGCTGTATACCGTCACTGACTCGCGTATAAGCCGAGGGGGGTACTTTTCAGCCCAATTTTTGGGCTGAAAAACTCAGCTTATACGCGAGTATATACGGTATTCTATATGGTGGATTTCATGTGTATTTATCCAAAAGAAAGAAAAGAAAGCCAGTGTCTGTATAAAATCCAGAATTCGTTTTTTTTTCCCAATCGATTAAAAACATCAGAACATGGGAAAGGCGGGTTTCACATTGGCATTTCTTTTAAATCTGAGGGGATGCAGGTAAAATCTGCATCCCCCTGAATTTCCTTGGAATTGTAAAAACTGATACAGACCAGTGATCATACTGGTATGGGTGTATCACAGATCAGTGATAATACTGATGCCGGATCATACAGTTGCAAACCTTTTTCCACCAGATCTGGGGACAAAAGACACATCCCCTAGGGGGCGTGTAATTTAGAGCTGCATTCTGGGCATGAGCAGACTGAAAACCAAGATCCAGCATCCGGATCCAGCGTGATCTGGAGTCCGCCGGATCCGTGTTACATAGGGACACATTTTAATTCAACCTGTAGTGCCCCTTATCTGGGTGCTCCTGATTTTTGTTACAGACACCAAAATAGCAACAAAATGTGGTTTTGATCTCAGTGTGAAAACTGGTGACACCCAGATCAAGGGCACACGGGAAAAAGTGGATGCACGCGCAAGTGCCTGCAGCCCCATTTATTTTCCAGTTTCAGCCGGATTCACACTGACGCCAAAAAACACCAGTATGAAACCAGCCTAAGGGCCCTTTCACATCAGCGTTTTTCGTAATTCGCGGCAGATGCGGTGAAAAAACCGCATCTGCCGCGTTTGCCGCATAACCGTTCCACTTGCGGCACGGTTGCGGTTTTTCCCATAGGAAGTATAGGGGGACTTGCGGCAGATGCGGCAAGTGCGGTTTTGCACTTGCGGCAGGTGCGGCAGCGAAAAAAACCGCGGTCAGCCGCGTTTTTTTTTCGCTGCCGCACCTGCCGCAAGTGCAAAACCGCACTTGCCGCATCTGCCGCAAGTCCCCCTATACTTCCTATGGGAAAAACCGCAACCGTGCCGCAAGTGGAACGGTTATGCGGCAAACGCGGCAGATGCGGTTTTTTCACCGCATCTGCCGCGAATTACGAAAAACGCTGATGTGAAAGCACCCTAAGAGAAGGAAAGTTGACGTGTTTCAACCACAATAAGGGTACGTTCAGACGCGGCGTAATTCCCACATAATCCTGCCTTTACACGGCGCTTATGAGCACTCACATAAATGAAGCTCAAAACAAAGCTGGATACACCTTCCAGTAAAAGCTATGGCTATGGATATTCTGGTGTCTTCTTGCGGATGCGCTTTCACTGCAAAGAGCGACCACAAAAAGATTGAATATCTTTTTTGGCGCACTTTTCCCATAGGCCACATGATAAATGGGCTCGGGAAAAGCGCACCAGGAAAAGCGCGGCATCTGAATGCAGTTGCGCTTTTTTGCGCAAAACATACACAAAAAAACGTCATTGCAAAATTACGCAGGAATTATGCTGTGCCTGAATGCAGCCTAAGTCTTAATCATAACTTATTCAAAATCGCATGTAAGCAAGTTTAAAAACATTAAATGCCTCCCATCTATGACATCACATCAATTAATAGTAGATGAAGAACATATGTGTGTGGAACAAAAAAACAGTGTGCCAAATGT
This sequence comes from Allobates femoralis, assembly GCA_033576535.1. Taxonomy (NCBI): domain Eukaryota; kingdom Metazoa; phylum Chordata; class Amphibia; order Anura; family Aromobatidae; genus Allobates; species Allobates femoralis. The sequence continues at coordinate 512,116,898 of JARQOC010000001.1, forward strand.
AAATTAGATGAAATTTCCATTTAGTGCACTGTTTTTGTTCTACACACATATGTTCTTCATCTACCATTGCTGCGGCAGTGATTACCGGGGGGGGGGGTGCTGGTGAAGCCCAGCGCTGCTGCCCCTTCTATATTGCTCCTCCGGCGGGTCGCTGCTTACCTGCGGTGAGCGGGGTGAGCGGCCGGCGCCATGACAGGGGGAGGCTGTGTGCATGAGGCGCCGCCCCCTTCTGCACTGCCGCTCCCCCTGCCTCTTGCCGCCTGAATGACAGGGCTCACACTGTCCAATGGACGGTGCGGCCCTGCATAAATGGGAGAAATGTAATGTTTAAACTTGCTTACATGCAATTTTGAATCAGTTATGATTAAGACTTACTGCGGTTCAAAGCCAGTGGCGTAGCAACTGTTTGTGGCGCCTGGGGCGGTCAAAAAATTTGCCGCAGCTGCCGTCCCTAAGTATTGGGCCAAATGGCCACTCACCTATTGGGGTTGTCACTGTGCACCGCCACCTCTGTACAACCCCAGTGTATGGCAACAAGCAGGACTCAAGGACCTCTTTCCCCCACCACCCAACACTCTCCATCACCCTGCACACACCATCCTCCTACACTCTCCATTCTCCCTGCATCCTCTATCACCCCCCTACACCCTCCATCCACCGGCTCTCCATACCCCTGCAGTCTCAATCCTCCTGTAGTCTCCATCCTCCATCCTCCTTCACTCTCCATCCCCATGTAGTCTCCATCCTCCATCCCCCTGCAGTTTCCATCTTCCCTACATCCTCCATCCTCTTCCACTCTCTATCCTCCTGCACTCTCCATCCTCTGACACTCTCCATCCTCTGACACTCTCCATCCTCCTGCACTCCCCATCCTCCTGCACTCCCCATCCTCCATCCTCCTGCACTCTCCATCTTCCTGCAGTCGCCATCCTCCTACACTCCCCATCCTCCTGCACTCCCTATCCTACTGCACTCCCTATCCTCCTGCACTCCCCATCCTCCTGCACTCCCCATCCTCCATCATTCTGCACTCCCCATCCTCCTGCACTCCCCTTCCTCCATCCTCCTGCACTCCCCATCATCCTGCACTCCCTATCCTCCTGCACTCCCTATCGTCCTGCACTCTCTATCCTCCTGCACTCTCCATCCTCCTGCACTCACAATCCTCCATCCTCCTGCTCTCCCCATCCTCCTGCACTCTCCATCTTCCTGCAGTCGCCATCCTCCTGCACTCCCCATCCTCCTGCACTCCCCATCCTCCATCATTCTGCACTCCCCATCCTCCTGCACTCGCCTTCCTCCATCCTCATGCACTCCCCATCATCCTGCACTCCCTATCCTCCTGCACTCCCTATCCTCCTGCCCTCCCCATCCTCCTGCACTCTCCATCCTCCATCCTCCTACACTCTCCATCCTCCATCTCTCCCCATCCTCCTGCACTCTCCATCTTCCTGCAGTCGCCATCCTCCTGCATTCCACATCCTCCATCCTCCAGCACTCCCCATCCTCCTGCACTCCACATCCTCCGTCCTCCTACACTCCACATCTTCAGCACTCCCCATATTCCATCCTCTTTCACTCCCCATCCTCCTGCGCTCCCCATCCTCCATACTCCTGCCCTCTCCATCCTCCTGCACTCCCCATCCTCTATCCTCCTGCACTCCCCATCCTCCTGAACTCTCCTTCCTCTATCCCCTGCAGTTTACATCCTCCACCCCCCTACATCCTTCATCCCCATGCACAGCCAGCCACCATCTGCACCCCTCACTCAAACACCTCTTGTACCCTTGTTTAATTGGTCCCATCTTCTCTTCAGCTTCTTGTATGTTATTTTGCTCCTTTTCGCTGGGTATACTCCATGGCTCCGCCTACCCGGGTCACATGCCTGTGACATCATCGCAGGTCCTGATCTGCTGCTCCCTGGTATAGTCTCTTCTGCTGGGCCCTGAGTGACACTGCCAGCAATCAGAGGCTGCACCCATCACCCCAGGGCCCCGGGATGCAGCCGCCATCCACCGCGACCGCGGTTACTGAGGTGAATATCCTGCAGGCTGCTGCCGCCCCCACACATGTGCCACCTGGGGCAGACTGCCCCCTTCGCCCCCCCCCCACTCACTGGACTCGAAAGGCATCAACTTTACTTCTCTTTCCCATGTTTTTGAGGGATTGAATTAAAGAAGAGTTGTAAATTTTATACACACACTGGCTTAATTTCTTTTTTTTTTTTTGGATACATTCACGACCTAGCGGATAGGGTTACCCATTTTCTGATGTGATTTATAGAGCTACAGCTGATGCCAGAGTGAGCAAGGGAACTTTATACGTCACATTTTTTATGTGTATGGTTGTCTTCACAAGCTGATCATTTGCACAAATCATCTATATAGTTCAATACGGGTATTTAGAATTAATATAAAAAAAATTGATGGTGACATATATCCCTTTTTATTTGAATAAGGGGGATCTGCAGTACCAACCCTGGCCACTGTACAGATGATGGTGCTGTGCTTAGCAGCCCTGCAACAGATCACATCTGGCTACTACTGACACCAGGAGCAGTAGATTGGTGATAAAAGGTAGATGGATAACCCTCTTTAACTGAACTTAAGGCCGGGTTACATGCAGCGACATCGCTACCGATGTCGCTAGCGAAGTCGCTGCATGTGACATGCCGCAGCGACCGGCGATGAGCTTGCTGATCACTGCGGAATGGCCAGGACCATCTTTTGGTCATCGGTCTCCTGCTGGGCAGCATACATTGGCGTGTGTGATGCCCCTCTAACCCGATGTGTTCCCTGGTAACCAGGGTTCACATCGGGTTACTAAGCGCAGCATGCTGGTAACTAGGGTACACATTGGGTTACTAAGAACAGCATGCTCTGCTTAGTAACCCGATGTGTACCCTGGTTACCAACGTTCTCCCACTTACCCCAGCTTATCAGAATACAGTAGCAGGACCTCGACATCGTGTAAAAGAATCGTTTATATTCTTTTCCACAATGTCGAGGTCGGTTCACGAGTCACTGGTCACTGAGGAGATCTGCCTGTTTCCCAGCTCACCAACGACCACACAGTAATGTTCCAGCGATCCCGGCCAGGTCAGATTGTTGGTGGGATCGCTGGAACATCACTACATGGAACGTGGCCTTAAGTTATTCTTAGATGCTGTTATTATGAAACAGTTTTTTTTTTTTTTTTTTTTATCATTAATATTTTTATTAGAAGTTTTGAAATTCAACAACTTTTCAAATACAAACAAGGTGGCGACAAAGTAATAGATAGTATCTTGAGGCCGAGTCGTTGTGGATAAGTTCACCGGTGAAAAGTGAAATCTCTTCGTATAGAGTAGTCTTTGCTAAGCTACGGAATGTACGTCAGTATATGTAGTTCACCAGTAATTCTTGATGGTCATTTCTTACTCGGTGGGCATTTATCACGGCCGAGTATACTTGTCTACATATAGATTATTACAAATCAAGAAATAGGATATAAAACAAAAGAAGAAAGAACAAGAGTATTAGTAAGGGAAGAGGTTATGCCGTAAGGGCAATAGAGTAGATCAGAGAGGAGTATGTCACGGAAAGACCCAAGGACTGGTTGAGAAGTAAAAGGGGTAGTCAAGTGCTGGTGTAAAGAGGAACCAGCGCAAGCTAAACAGGAGCTTCGAGTGCTCTGGAGTTCGTGTGGAAGACGAGCCAAGGGGAAGGGCAACTTCTGTAGGGGAGGACCCTAATCCCATCCCAAGCCGACAGTCCAATTACTGTCAGGTCTTATATCCTATTAAAGGGGGATCTGCATTGCCAACGGGTGCTTTGCCCACATTTCCACGCCTCAGCAACGTATCTTTTAGCGCCTTTGTCCATAGCGAGGTAATATTCATTGCAGAAGATTGCATTAATCCTATCTGTCAAATCGCTCATAGCGGGAGGGGTCTCGCTTTTCCATCTTGCTGCTATACAAGTCCTCGCCGCTGTATATATATATGTCGCAATGTGACGAACCACTAGCGGATTCGACATTAGCCCTATGTTCAGTATGGCTATTTGCGGAGAGAGGGGGATCTCAGTGTCCGTAACGGACACCATTAGGCGCGCCACTAGATGCCAAAAGGGTGTTATTTTGGGGCACGACCACCACATATGAGCTAAGTCCCCCTCTTGTCCACAATGTCTCCAACACTAAGCAGACGCTCCTTTTCCAAATCTAGCAAGTTTGGCTGGAGGAATGTGCCAGCGTAGATGGATTTTTTTTAAGAGTTCCAGGTGGTTAACGCACTTGGATGCCGCCAAGACGCACTGGATTGCGTCTTCCCAATCGTCAATATCCGCCTGGAAGCCCAGATCTCTTTCCCATTTTTCCATATGGCCTAATTTCGAGGGGGAGTCCTGATCCACCAATTCTGTGTATAGTTGAGACAGGCTTCTTGGTTGATCCCTATCTGATAGTATCAATCTCCTCAGAGCCGAGGGCTCGCCTGGAGGGCCCAGAGCCGAGCACCCTATTCTGGAGCTGAGAAAGTGCGAGACTTGGAGGAATTGTAGGTAAGAGCCGGTCACTGTAGGGTACTTGGAAAGGAAGTCTCTCAGAGAGAGAATTCTCCCCTGAAGTGACAAGTCTCCTATGACAACTGGGCCTGCTTTCCTCCACACGGAGAGGTTTAGCAAGGGAATATGCCATCGGAGCGCTTCAAGTTGCATATCCCCTATCGGTAAAATGGCTTTTACCGATACAATCGAGCCCCACACCGTCAATAGTGCCCGAGCCGTTCCCAGCAGCTCCCCCCTTCGCACCACTCCAAGGGTTTCGGCAGTCAGAAGGGACCGGAGTGAGCCCCCTCGGGCCTCAGCCTTCTCGATCTGTAGCCAACCAGTCGGTCCCTCATCCCTCCACCAGAATCTTGCCGCTTCCAGGATCACTGCTCTGTGATAAGCCATTACGTCCGGTACACCCATACCACCTCTAGTAATCCGGCGATACATAATTTTGCCCTTTACTCTCGCGGGTTTCCCCGCCCACACACATTTATTTATCATGGACTGCAAGCGTTTCAATTGGCCGTGTGTGTACAAGATTGGCAAACATCGGAAAAGATAAAGTATCTTTGGTTGCCACATCATTCGTACCGTCTGCACTCTTGCAATCCACGACAATGAGGTCAACGGGAAGTCTCCCATCGCAGCACTCAGAGCAGATAAGAGGCGTTCAATGTTTCGAGCGGCAATTTCCCTCATCCTACATAGTAGAACACCCAAGTAAGGGATTCCAGATTGGCACCATTTAAAGGGAACAAGGCTTAGCAGCCGAGCCGCTACCCCCTCCGAAATCCCCACCGGGAGGACCATGGACTTGGATACATTCATTTTGTAGTATGAGGTTCGCGAGAAGAGGTCAAGGACCTCCACTACCCTGGGAAGGAAAGATAGCGGATCGAACGTGGCTATTATAACGTCGTCGGCGTAGAGGCCCACTAACGTGTTTCCTCTCCCCTACTAGTATACCCCGTATCTCAGGGTCTGCCTTCAGGTAGGCCGCTAAGGGCTCCATAACTAGAGCAAACACTAGAGGGGAGAGAGGGCACCCCTGCCGAGTACCGTTCGTTATCGGAAAGGACCTCGAGGTGTAACCTGCCGAGAACACCCTAGCACACGGATTGGAATACAGACTGAGGATGCCCGAAACGATTGGGCCTGAAAATCCAAAGGCGGAGAGGACTCCCCTGAGGTATCCCCAGTGTACTCTGTCAAACGCTTTCTTAGCGTCTAGTGACAGAAATACACTGGGGCATCCCCTCCTCTCCACCACCTCAATCAGATTCAGCATCCTCCTAGTTCCATCTCTGGCTTGCCTCTTCTGCACAAACCCCACTTGATCGTGGTCAACCACCAAGGGACCACTTCTCCCAATCGGTCCCCCAGTAGCTTGGAGAATATCTTGAGGTCGACATTAAGTAAAGATATCGGCCTATAGTTCTCGGGACGGTCCCGCTCCTTCCCGGGCTTGGGAATTGTTGTTATTGTGGCTTCAAGTGAAGAGGCCGGAATATGACCTCTGTCTTGCCACAGCCGAAACATCCTGAGAAGGAACGGGGCCAATTCGTCCGTGAACGTCCTATAGTACTCTCCCACAAAACCGTCCTGTCCTGGGCCCGAGTTAGTTTTTAGTTTACTAATCACTCTTTTCACCTCGCCCAAAGTAATGGGGCTATTTAGTTCCTCCAATCTCTCCTGGGGGACCTTCGGGAGATTTAGGTTTTCCAAGAATGTCCTGATCCCCTCTTCGGTGGGTTGTGGGGTGCCGCTGTCATGTCTCAGATTATACAGAGCCTCATAATATGAAGCAAATACTTCCACTATTTCGGACGGGTCTCTCACCACACCTCCCCCAGCCCTCTTTATTTCAGTGATCATGGTTCGTGCCGCCTTCTTTTTAAGCCTACGTGCAAGGAGTTTCCCTGCCCGGTCTCCCGTTTCGTAATATTTAACCTTGAGCTTCCTGAGGCTCGTCTCATGTTGTCGTCGCAACAGGGCTCTTAGTTTGTTTCGTATAGTCAGAATTTGCGAAAGGAGATGCGGGGAGGAAGAGGCCTTGTTTGTCGCCTCCAGACTTGCTATTTCAGCTGTCCATTCTTCTAATAACCTGCCCCTTTTTTTTTTTAATTGCGATGATTTTTGCAATAAGAGACCTCGTATGACCGCCTTCTTCGCCTCCCAGAGTGTCTCGTCCGTAATTTCCCCATTATCGTTTATCTCAAAATAGTTTTTCAGGGGTCCCTCACTGCCTCTTCAACTCCACTCTCTATTAAGAGGCCCAGATTAAGCCTCCAGCGTCTGGTAGCACCACCCCCACCGTCCAGAGATACTTCCAGAGTGATCGGGGCATGGTCCGACCAAGTGATCACACCAAGCCCCGATGACTTGCACCTCTCCAGTGTCAAATCGTTGACCAGAAAAAAATCTATTCTGGAGTAGGTTTTATGTACATGAGAAAAGAAGGAAAAATCCCTCTCCTCTGCATGGTGGTATCTCCAGACGTCGTGGAGGTGGTGCTCCCAGCACAGCCGGCCCATAGAACCTCCTCTCTCCCTACCTGAGGTAGAGGAGTCCAATCGTGGGTCCATGAGTGAGTTGAAGTCTCCTCCGATCACTAGGTTCCCTACCGAGTGCTCCCTGAGAATCTTGAAAACCCCTCTCACAAATTTTAATTGGCCCCTGTTTGGAGCATATACACTGGCCAGTGTGAATAAAGTATCTCCAATTTCGCAGATGACCACCACATAGCGGCCCTCTGGATCCGCTATCATCTCCTTAAGGCGGAATTGTACTGTGTGTCTAATCATTATGCAAACTCCCGCCTTTTTGTTTTGTGCATTAGCGTGGAAAACGTGGGGAAAGTTATCATTTTTCAGCCTCTCTCTATCGGCAGCTAGAAGGTGGGTTTCCTGTAGATATACCACATCCACACGGGCAGATCTTATCTCTCTCCATATGAAGGAGCGTTTAGCTGGGGAATTAAGACCCTTCACATTCAAAGAAAAAAGGTTGAGCGCCATAACTACTAACCTAAGTCCTCGCCCGTTCCCCCCCCCCCCCCCCCCGGCTCGTCCCCCCGGACCCCTAGCGGGATAGAGTAATCAAAATAGCCAACCGGATTCCTCAAGGAGGGAACAGCAAGATTTGGGGGGAGTAAAGAAAGAAAGGAGTGGTAGATAAAGATTGGTGAAGAACAAGAGAAAGAGAAGAAGAAAGTGTGATAGGAAGAAGAGCACACTGTAACAAGATATTAAACATCTATGTAAACAATACAAGGTATCCTCTATATAAACAGAGGTACTAAATCGGGGGGAAGCGGTCAGCTCTCTCTCGTGTCACTACTCCGTGACCTCTCAATGAAAGGGAATTAACTGACCGCTCGCCCAGTTCCACAAATAACACTAACTGGGCTACTTTCAAGATAAGGATATCAAGAGCATTCCAGTGGAGATCTGTATGAATGGCATATAAGCTTTCACGCGACCGTCGCATCTTGAAGATTGGAGCTCTCCACTCCGACTTCCGCTCGAGGTGATCGTCACGGCGATGGCGAAGAAAGATGCCATCCTCTCAGGGTTCTATGCATCAGCGTCGGGGATGAGAACGTGTGTCGTTTGTTCTGATACTTGAAGTTCAGAGACACTGGGGAGCCCCATGCATACAGTATCCCATTGTCCCGGAGAATTTTGCAGCTGGACGCGAACTCTCGACGTTTAGCCAAGGTGCCAGGTGATAAGTCTGGGTACGTTGTGAGTCCCTTATACGGTTCCGGAAGCGCAGGGCCCCGTCTCATCCGTTTCAGTAACTGATCCACCACTCCAGGGCTACGCATGTGGACTAGTATGTCTCTGGGCACCACGTCAGGGAGGTGTTTAGGTTTCGGGATCCTGAACGCCTGAGCGATCCCCAGGTTTACGCCGGGGCGTCCGGGAGCACCACCGCCAGGAATTTTCCCACCAGCGCCGGGACGTCACCTTCTGCGTCCGATTCGGCGACCCCCCTCAGCTTGAAATTGTTACTGCGCAGTTTATCCTCCAAGTGGTGTTACGTGGCTTGAATCGATCCCACCTCTCTGTCCAGGACATCATGACTGTCCGCAAGTTCGTTGTGTGCTTTGGCAAAATCAGTCATTTTTCCCTCCATGCAGTCGGCTCTTTCACCCAGCGCTCCCAGCTCCTCCCTCATAGAACCCATTAGTACCTTCATGTCCTCCATGATGGACTGTCGCAGGGAGCCCAGGAGTGATCGCAGCATCCCCTGGGTCACCAGGGCTTCATCGCCTGTCGCGGCTCCGGATCCGGGCGAGCGACCGCCCGTCTCCTGTGGGGAGTGCGTCGATGCCCGTGGTGAGGTCGAGGCTCGAGCTGTGTTAGAAGGGCCCTCCCTATCCAGCTCCGGCGCCATTTTGGAAGGGGAAGCTCTCCTGGCTCCCGCCGAGTAATAATCTGTAAGTTTATTGTCGGTCTGGTGGCGTTTAGAGGCTGCACGGGGCATTTTTCCGGTGCCGGAGGTATTCATCCACCTGTTCCCGTCTTTTGGTCGTCCTTTTAGGTCGCAGGAGTGCCGCTGCTCAGATCTCCTCCGTGGAGCTCACTTAGAATGTGACCGGCACCATTAGCAGCAGGACACGCCCCCCATTATGAAACAGTTTTAATTCTAGACTTAACGGTTATGTGCTAAAAAACTATCTATATGGCAACAAAAGGAAATGGTCTACACATATATTTAGATGTGAAAACAAAAATTACATTAGCTATGAAGAATACCCCAGAGACATGATGGTCATAAATCTCAATATTTCACCATTTAGCCTGAAACATATTTTTTTATGTTGTGTAGCATAAGAGAAGTCTCCTCAAGTCTCGGTAATGATTCACTTTGTAAAGTCTAGTCTTATGAGATGCTACGTGCAAAGAAGTTTTGTTGTTTTCTTCCTTCTAAAACGAGATGCGTGTACAGTAATTCCAGTTCATCCTAAAGAGAAACAAAAGGGATTACAGAGATGTCAAAGGTTTGGCAGCATTATTTCAGGTCGGAATGAGCTGGTTCTGTCACTGGTAAACCAAATGTGTTCAAGAACATAAATTGTATTAAACAAGCAGTGACGTCAAACAGATCAAGTGATGTTAGAAAATAAGAATACTGAACAATCTGACATTAGACTTTAATAGGAATGACCGTCATTCATCAAAATAAATATCTACAGAACAAAAAAGACAGTCAGGAAATTGTGCAGGAAAAATAACTGAATAGCCTTGTTATGTTTGTCATGTATTTTCTACAAAAAGATCAGTAATCTCGCTTTCTGATGGTGATGGTGCATCGCTTTCTGATGGTGATGGTGCATCGCTTTCTGATGGTGATGGTGCATCGCTTTCTGATGGTGATGGTGCATCGCTTTCTGATGGTGATGGTGCATTGCTTTCTGATTGTGATGGTGCATCGCTTTCTGATGGTGATGGTGCATCGCTTTCTGATGGTGATGGTGCATCGCTTTCTGATGGTGATGGTGCATCGCTTTCTGATGGTGATGGTGCATCGCTTTCTGATGGTGATGGTGCATGGCTTTCTGATGGTGATGGTGCATGGCTTTCTGATGGTGATGGTGCATAGATATCTGAAGATGATGGTGCATCGCTTTCTGATGGTGATGGTGCATCGCTTTCTGATGGTGATGGTGCATAGCTTTCTGAAGATGATGGTGCATCGCTTTCTGATGGTGATGGTGCATCGCTTTCTGAAGATGATGGTGCATCGCTTTCTGAAGATGATGGTGCATCGCTTTCTGATGGTGATGGTGCATCAGTTTCTGATGTTGATGGTGCATCACTTTCTGAAGATGATGGTGCATCACTTTCTGATGGTGATGATGCATCGCTTTCTGATGGTGATGGTGCATCGTTTTCTGATGGTAATGGTGCATCGCTTTCTGATGGTAATGGTGCATCGCTTTCTGATGGTGATGGTGCATCGCTTTCTGATGGTGATGGTGCATCGCTTTCTGATGGTGATGGTGCATCGCTTTCTGATGGAGATGGTGCATCGCTTTCTGATGGTGATGGTGCATCGCTTTCTGATGGTGATGGTGCATCGCTTTCTGAAGATGATGGTGCATCGCTTTCTGATGGTGATGGTGCATCGCTTTCTGATGGTGATGGTGCATCGCTTTCTCATGGTGATGGTGCATCGTTTTCTGATGGTGATGGTGCATTGCTTTTTGAAGATGATGGTGCATCGCTTTCTGATGGTGCATCGCTTTCTGATGGTGATGGTGCATCGCTTTCTGATGGTGCATCGCTTTCTGATGGTGCATCGCTTTATGAAGATGATGGTGCATCGCTTTCTGAAGATAATGGTGCATTGCTTTCTGATGGTGATGGTGCATCACTTTCTGATGTTGATGGTGCATCGCTTTCTGAAGATGATGGTGCATCGCTTTCTTATGGTGATGGTGCATCACTTTCTGAAGATGATGGTGCATCGCTTTCTGATAGTGATGGTGCATCGCTTTCTGATGGTGATGGTGCATCGCTTTCTGATGGTGATAGTGCATCGCTTTCTGATGGTAATGGTGCATCGCTTTCTGATGGTAATGGTGCATCGCTTTCTGATGGTGATGGTGCATCGCTTTCTGATGGTGATGGTGCATCGCTTTCTGATGGTGATGGTGCATCGCTTTCTGAAGATGATGGTGCATCGCTTTCTGAAGATGATGGTGCATCACTTTCTGATGGTGCATCGCTTTCTGAAGATGATGGTGCATCGCTTTCTGATGGTGATGGTGCATCGCTTTCTGAAGATGATGGTGCATCGCTTTCTGATAGTGATGGTGCATCGCTTTCTGATGGTGATGGTGCATCGCTTTCTGATGGTGATGGTGCATCGCTTTCTGATGGTGATGGTGCATCGCTTTCTGATGGTGATGGTGCATAGCTTTCTGAAGATGATGGTGCATCACTTTCTGATAGTGATGGTGCATCGCTTTCTGAAGATGATGGTGCATCGCTTTCTGAAGATGATGGTGCATTGCTTTCTGATGGTGATGGTGCATCGCTTTCTGATGTTGATGGTGCATCGCTTTCTGAAGATGATGGTGCATCGCTTTCTGATGTGATGGTGCATCGCTTTCTGAAGATGATGGTGCATCGCTTTCTGAAGATGATGGTGCATCACTTTCTGATGGTGCATCGCTTTCTGATGGTGATGGTGCATCGCTTTCTGATGGTGATGGTGCATCGCTTTCTGATGGTGATGGTGCATTGCTTTCTGATGGTGATGGTGCATCACTTTCTGATGTTGATGGTGCATCGCTTTCTGAAGATGATGGTGCATCGCTTTCTGATGGTGATGGTGCATCGCTTTCTGAAGATGATGGTGCATCGCTTTCTGATAGTGATGGTGCATCGCTTTCTGATGGTTATGGTGCATCGCTTTCTGATGTGATGGTGCATCGCTTTCTGATGGTGATGGTGCATCGCTTTCTGATGGTGATGGTGCATCGCTTTCTGAAGATGATGGTGCATCGCTTTCTGATAGTGATGGTGCATCGCTTTCTGATGGTGATGGTGCATCGCTTTCTGATGGTGATGGTGCATTGCTTTCTGATGGTGATGGTGCATCGCTTTCTGATGGTGATGGTGCATCGCTTTCTGATGGTGATGGTGCATCGCTTTCTGATGGTGATGGTGCATCGCTTTCTGATGGTGATGGTGCATTGCTTTCTGATGGTGATGGTGCATCACTTTCTGATGTTGATGGTGCATCGCTTTCTGAAGATGATGGTGCATCGCTTTCTGATGGTGATGGTGCATCGCTTTCTGAGATGATGTGGCATCGCTTTCTGATAGTGATGGTGCATCGCTTTCTGATGGTTATGGTGCATCGCTTTCTGATGGTGATGGTGCATCGCTTTCTGATGGTGATGGTGCATTGCTTTCTGATGGTGATGGTGCATCGCTTTCTGAAGATGATGGTGCATCGCTTTCTGATGGTGATGGTGCATCGCTTTCTGATGTTGATGGTGCATCGCTTTCTGAAGATGATGGTGCATCGCTTTCTGATGGTGATGGTGCATCGCTTTCTGAAGATGATGGTGCATCGCTTTCTGAAGATGATGGTGCATCACTTTCTGATGGTGCATCGCTTTCTGATGGTGATGGCGCATCGCTTTCTGATGGTGATGGTGCATCGCTTTCTGATGGTGATGGTGCATCGCTTTCTGATGGTGATGGTGCATCGCTTTCTGATGGTGATGGTGCATTGCTTTCTGATGTGATGGTGCATCGCTTTCTGATGGTGATGGTGCATCGCTTTCTGAAGATGATGGTGCATCGCTTTCTGAAGATGATGGTGCATCGCTTTCTGATGATGATGGTGCATCGCTTTCTGATGGTGCTGATGGTGATATCTGATGCAGATGGTGCAGCAAGAGAATTCCAGGCAAACTCCAAGAGTATAATAAAAAATTATTTATATCACTGAATATACAGTATTAAAAAACATAGGATGCCATTCATGCACTTGTGCAGATATCCCTTGTAACTTTGTCCTATGCTTTCTAAGTATGTTAAAGTAATGTATGGAAATAATTGGATTAGAATAGCATTTCTAAGATGATGGTGCATCGCTTTCTGAAGATGATGGTGCATCGCTTTCTGAAGATGATGGTGCATCACTTTCTGATGGTGCATCGCTTTCTGATGGTGATGGCGCATCGCTTTCTGATGGTGATGGTGCATCGCTTTCTGATGGTGATGGTGCATCGCTTTCTGATGGTGATGGTGCATCGCTTTCTGATGGTGATGGTGCATTGCTTTCTGATGGTGATGGTGCATCGCTTTCTGATGGTGATGGTGCATCGCTTTCTGAAGATGATGGTGCATCGCTTTCTGAAGATGATGGTGCATCGCTTTCTGATGATGATGGTGCATCGCTTTCTGATGGTGCTGATGGTGATATCTGATGCAGATGGTGCAGCAAGAGAATTCCAGGCAAACTCCAAGAGTATAATAAAAAATTATTTATATCACTGAATATACAGTATTAAAAAACATAGGATGCCATTCATGCACTTGTGCAGATATCCCTTGTAACTTTGTCCTATGCTTTCTAAGTATGTTAAAGTAATGTATGGAAATAATTGGATTAGAATAGCATTTCTAAGAATGCGTAACATGCTTTCCTTTCACAGCAGAATCACTTTTATGTGTTAATTTAAAGGACCACTCCTGTGCTTTGTTTTATTGCAGTGCTGGAGTGGTGGTACTAATGCAAGGTCCCTGCACTTACTATTATACTATTATTATTATTATTAATATTATTATACTCAAGACTTGCTGTCTTCAATTCTTTTGGCCCTGCTCCAATCCAGCACTGCCATCTTCTGACCGTAACTTGTAACTGACCACAAGTCACAAGTGACAATCACAAGCTCTCAATGCAGGTCTATGGGAGCTACAAGCTGTCCTCATTCTGGCTCTCATAGACCAACATTGAGTTTTGACATCCACCTAGCAAACAATGTCATGATACACCAGGTCAAAAGCTGCTGCAGACTGATTGGAGCAGCACAAGCCATAGAAAACAATGGTGGATGGTAGGTATGAGATTAAGTGCAGGGTTTGTTCAGTGGTATGCATAAGCATAAGCAATCCTGATAAAACATACTGGGATTGTGAACAGTTAAAGCGAATCTGTCACCAGGTTTTTGCCTAATCTGAGAGCAGCAGTGTAGAGACAGAGACTCTGTTTCCAGCGATGTGTCACTTACTGGGCAGCTTAGTGTACTTTTGATAATTTCACTGCTGATTAAACAGTGATTTTATGATTAGAGGACTACTTGGAGCACTTGACCTGCTTTTTGTGAACACTGTATACGGGCAGAAATCTGCCCTGTGGGCAGGATTAAAAATCTCCACATTTAAATATCTGCTGAATCTGCAGCAGAAAACACAGTGATTTTATCAAAATGACAGCAACCAGCTCAGTAAGTGGCACATCGAATGAATCAGGGTCTCTGCCTCTGCATTATGCTGCTTTCTGATGGAGTCGCGAAATGCTGATGATAGATATCATTTAAGCAAGTTGAAGATAAAATAATCTTGAAAAGGTAAAAAGTTAAAGATGGCACATTTCATTTTCATTTTAGGCAAATATATATATTTTCATCTTTAACATTTTGAAAATTACAACAAGGAAAATGGGTTGATGCAAACGTTTTGGCACCCTGAATAGTTAGCACCTAGTAGAATCCCCTTTTGCAAGCATCACAACTTGTAAATGTATTTTCAATTCTTGTTTGATTAATTTTGATCCATTCTTCCTTAGAAAAATCTTCCAGTTCTGTGAGATGCCTGGGTCGTCTTGCATGCACTGCTCTTTTGTAGTCTAGCTACAGATTTTCAATTATGTAAGTATCAGGGGACTGTGAGAGCCTTTGTAAAACAAACTTCCTGCATCTTTTGAGGCGGTCTATTGATGATTTTGAAATGTGTTTATGATAATTACCATTTGGAGAAGCCATCTTCTTTTCATCTTCAGCTCTTTTACAGAGGGTGTTATGTTTGCATCAAGAATTTAATGAAATTTCATTGAATCCATTCCTTCCTTCGATTCGTAAAATGTTCCCTTGTGCAATTGGATGCAACACAACCCCAAAGCAAGATTGATTCATCCCTATGCTTAATGGTTGGCGAGATATGCTCTTTTCCTGAAATTCTGTGCCCTTTTTATCTCCAAACACACTTTTGTTCAAAAATACCAATATATGAAAAGAGTGTGTAGCCCAAAGTGATGGTACAAAAATTTTACTTTATTAATAATTGCAATACACAAGTATTAAAACAATTATTTTTGACAAGATACCATTCTCATATCCCAGGAGAGACCGAAGGACCCCACTAATATTTTGTTACAATTTTTCAATTGATGTATTATAGTAATCACTCTACATTACAACACGTATTCGAGCATATCTTCCTGTAACCCTGAGTTCCATCAAAATTCAATCAGAAAAACAGATTAAAACATCCTACTGTCCACTAGACAAATGATTGCTATAATCCAGACATTAAAGATGTGATCAAAGTTGCACAATGTTAGTGATTATAGTGCGTCAGTGTATTAACCGTATGAAATTATACAAATAACGTGCACCTTGTATGTCAAGTTAAGAATACCTGCAAAAAATGTGGAAATTATACATATGCAGTATAATATACACAATAAAGTGCAAAAAACAAGGTTTTTGGTTTAATCAGAGTCATAAACATCAAACCAAATGTGCTAAATGCGCAATTATAAGGTGCATGCAGTGATTTTTTTCTGTCCTAGTGTCTCACTAATTAAAGTCCCGCCTAGGGTGCAGTCATGTGCTAGAATAAAATCACTATAACAGAGGATAAAAAGGATAGAGGAGAAAAGGACAATCAATAAAAATTGACCAAATTCAAATAAAAGTTAGTAAGAGGAACAGGTTGGAGAGGCACTATTGTGCAAAGGCTCCTATGTACATGGTGCACTAATGATTAGCCCTTTTTGGATATAGTACCCACTATTTAGAGTTAAATGGGTTAATGCTTCCAATGAGGAGTCAAAGACATATAGTGGGTATAGTGGTCAAATAGAAGGTGTGCACCTACCCCACACTAAGAT